>PVJN01035094.1:0-22324 GCA_004026805.1 Lasiurus borealis
ACCAACCACCTTGCTCCTCTGCCTCTCCCTCCCGCTCCTCCCTCCCACCTGCACGCAACGCCCCGCATCCTTTCTCCTCCCCCTGCCAGTCCCCCACACCAAGACGGAGCACCTGTCCGAAACGGGGCTACCTCTGGGCCTTGGGGAACCTCCTGTCTAACCCCCCACTTCCTGAGGTCCCGGGCCTCCCGACAGCTGGGTCCTTCCTGGCTCCCCTCCCATCACCAAGCCAAGCCAGTGTTCCAAAATAGTCTCCCAAACAATGAGGACAACTGCACGGCGGTTATTCTGGAAGCTCTGTGTGGCCAAGACTCAGAACAACGCAGGGAAGACCATGGGGGATGGGGGGGGTGAGTGGGATGTGGTGGGAGGGCGGTAGGGCCCGCTGTTGGGGCCGATGAATTCAAAACCTGCATTTTTCCTAAAGGATGACCCGAGAATGGAGGGGCGCAAGACTGAACCCACAGCCAGGGCCCTACCGCTCCCCAGCCCTAAATATGCACCGACTGTGAGCACAGAGAAATGGCTTCCTTTAAAACTGCCTTTAGCCGGAACCGGCCTGCGGACTGAAAGGTCCTAGGTTCGATTCCGGTCGGAGGCATGTACCTTGGTTGCGGGCACAGTGTGGGGCGTGCAAGAGGCGGCTGATCGATGTCTCTCTCTCTCATCGATGTTTCTGACTTTCTATCCCTCTCTTCCTATCTGTAAAAAATTAATAAAATATATTTTAAAATTTTTTAAATAACTGCCTTTATTATGCCCACAGGGCGACCAAGATGCAGGGCCTGGGTTACAAAAGGTGACGGCCGATTGGAAGGTCTATCACTCTTCACACTACAGTTTCTTTCTTTTTTTTTTTCTTTTTTTAAATATATTTTATTGATTTTTTACAGAGAGGAAGGGAAAGGGATAGAAAGTCAGAAACATAGATGAGAGAGAGACATCAATCAGCTGCCTCCTGCACGCCCCACACTGGAGATATGCCCACAAGCAAGGTACATGCCCTTGACCAGAATCGAACCTGGGACCCTTCAGTCCGCAGGCCGACGCTCTGTCCACTGAGCCAAACCGGTCTCGGCACACTGCAGTTTCTAAAAGGCCCAGGTTGGAGTCCCATTACACCTGGTGATAAAGACTCACAAACAGGATCAGCTGGGAGGGTCTCTGGCAGGAGCTAGGGCTTATGGGAGTTCTCACACTTGGCATAATCACAAGAACCCTACACGCGAGGACCCTACAGAAGGAAATCTGGTTTATAAGAAAGTTCTCTCTGGTTCTAACTTTCTTTCTCTTCTGTTTTCCCGCCTGGGAATACCCTCCATCTTAACACGCAGGCCAGATGCAACTCTTTCTTCTCCCCCAAATTAATCCTCTTTGCTGACAAAACACCAGGTCCATGTTATTTTTCAGTCAGCAACAGCAATGTTTTTCTTCTTTATTTTTGTAAGTCTTGTAAAACATACAGACAGAAACATAAGGTTATTCGTTTACCCTTTGAGGAATTGTCACCAAATGAAAGCATCTGTGAAACCAACCGGCATCAGATCAGAAAACAGAACATGGCAAAATCCCAGGGCCCCCTCGGCCCCCCAAAAAAAACATATCCAGTCACTACTCCACACCCAGGCCCAGAGCAACCACTCTCCTGACTTCTAACACTGTAAACTAATTGTCCTGGTATTTGAACTTTAAGTAGTAAACTCATAGACTATGTATAATTTCATGACTGGCTTTTTTTTTCCATTCAATATACACTGAGTGGCCAGATCATTATGATCTCTGAACACATAATAATCTGGCCACTCAATATATATATATTAGGCCCGGTGCATGAATTTGTGCATGGGTGGGGTCCAGCCAGCCTGGCCAGGGGGAGGGGACATGATGAGTTGGCCGGCCTGCCTGCTGGTCAAACTCTCGGTTCAGGGGACAATTTGCATATTAGCCTTTTATTATATAGGATATACACTGAGTGGCCAGATTATTATGCGTTCAGAGATCATAATAATCTGGCCACTCAGTGTAAGTGCTTGAGATCCGTCCTTCTTGTATGTCGTTGTAGTTCATTCATTCTCATTATTGTACCGTATTTCATGGAATAAATGAGTACACCACTGTTTATTCCTCCAGACTACTGTAAGGCATTTGGGAACTTTTCATTCTGGTGGCTTTGGTAAGAGGGGCGTTGTGGACCTTCTAGAACATGATGTTTGATAAACATATGCATACAGTTGTGTTGGTGTGTACCTTGGAGTGGGATTGCAGTTCTCAGCAATATATTTCAAAGAAAAGAGAACAAATCCAAGTTTGATCTGGACTTGATTGTTGCAAGAAATGGGCTCTTGATTGTAGAGGAGCCCACGCTGGCCATGAGCAGTGTGCTCGTTAGAAGGACAACTATAATCTTGGGAGACACGGACGAATCTAAAGGAGGTTGTTCAAAAAAGCGTCATATGTCTTTAAAATGATAGGACAGCCGAAACCGGTTTGGATCAGTGGATAGGTCGTCGGTCTGCGGACTGAAAGGTCCCATGTTCAATTCCCGTTAAGGGCATGTATCCTGGTTGTGGACACATCCCCAGTAGGGGGCGTGCAGGAGGTGGCTGATTGATGTCTCTCTCTTACCGATGTTTCTAGCTCTCTCTCTCTCTCCCTTCTTCTCTGTAAAAAATCAATAAAATATATATTTTAAAAATAAAACTATAGGACAGGCGCTGACCGGTTTGGCTCAGTGGATAGAGCGTCGGCCTGTGAACTGAAGGGTCCTAGGTTCAATTCCAGTCAAGGGCATGTACCGTGGTTGTGGGCACATCCCCATTGGGAGGTGTGCTGGAGGCAGCTGATCAATGTTTCTCTCATCGATGTCTCTGGCTCTCTATCCCTCTCCCTTCCTCTCTATAAAAAATTGATAAAATATATTTAAAAATAAATAAGTAAGTAAGTAACTAAGTAAAATGATAGGACAGAACTGGGGAAAAGGATCACAGGATCATGCAGACAAATGAGGCTGATGGGTGAGGCCGGTGACTATCTTAAGAGAATCTGTGTGTGATCATGCAGTTGCTCTTCCTTCTTTATGCCCAGCTTTCAGGCAATGAGGCTGCGAGTCATTGGAAAGGGAGAGGCATGTGGGGTCTACAAGGCATCTGAGATGGGAGTGTTTTTTTTTTTTAAATAATTCTGGATGGAGGTCAGGAGGCAGGTGATATTCGGTTGTCTCAGGAAAAGAAGACTTTGAGTTACCATTCTCTGCCCTGAACCCTCCTACTGTGTGTGAGAGGAACAACTTTATTCATGCTAGCACATCCCCTCTCTGACCCATGCAAAATACCCCTATTTTCCCGCGTCTAAGACAACCCCCAACTTTTCCAGTTAAAATATAGAGTTTGGGATATACCTGCCCTATAAGACCACCCCTGACTTTTGAGAAGATTTTCCTGGGTTAAAAAGTCATCTTATATGCCGGAAAATACGGTACTTATGAGCAATTTTAGGGGCCTCCCATTCCTTTTGAAAGTGACAGAATTGATCTTCCCCTTATCAAAATAGAAAAGCGTTTTAGTCGACTTCTGGAAAGTTCTGTCCCAGTAACTGGAGTGGGTGGGACCCAACCTGTGAACTGGACAGAAAGCCTCAACCTTCCTCCCAGCAAAGCAGCTGGCTGAGCCTATAGCGCCACCTGGTGTCCACATGAGGCAGCCACTGTGTAAAGACCCCTTCTGTCAAGCCTTCTCCAGCTGTTCCCTCTCCCTTCCTCTCTGTAAAAAATCAATAAAATATATTTTTTAAAAAAATATCTTAAATTCCCAATCAGAGCACATGCCCAGGTTGCAGGCTTGATCCCCAGTGGGGAACGTACAATGATTCTCTCTCATCATTGATGTTTCTATCTCTCTCTCTTTTCTGCTCTCTGAAATCAATAAAATATATATATATCTTTTTTAAAAAGATAATGGCATTAAAAAATAGCACAGCCATGCCCTGGCCTGTATTGCTCAGTGGTTACAGTGTCCGCCCCATCACCAAAGGGTTGCAAGTTCAATCCCCCTGGACCAGTGGTTCTCAACCTGTGGGTCGCGACCCCTTTGGGGGTGGAACGACCCTTTCACAGGGGTCGCCTAAGACCATGGGAAAATGCAGATATTGACATTACAATGCATAACAGTAGCAAAATTTCATGGTTGGGGGTCACCACCACATGTATGCAAGGGTCTCGGCCTTAGAAAGGTTGAGAACCACTTCCCTGGACCCATTTGGGGTACATTCAGGAGGCAACCAATTCCTCTCTCCAGAAGGACCCCCACAGCCGCTAGACCACCTGCAGCCTTCTTTGCAGCAGCTGCCTCCTCTGTCAGTTCTTCCTCTGCTGCTCATAGACTGCCTTTCTCCCTCTCCAGGGCCCTCTCTGTTTCCAGCCTGAGCCACAGACCCCAGCTCGACCACCACAGGCCAGTGGGACCTCCGACCCGCACCCAGACTGGAGGCTGCCGCTGGAGGACGGCCACTTGTCCCTCTCTCCTCGCTGCCTCCACTAGAGGGAGCCCGTGCCCGCTTCTCCAGCCACTAGGACACTCTTCTGCTATTAGGTGTGGTACCAAGAAGGTAAAATGTCTAATATCTTGCAGCCAATCAAAAAAAGCATGCAAAAAGAAAGAGAGAGAGAGAGAGAGAGAGAGAGAGAGAGAGAGAGAGAGAGAGAGAGAGAGAGAGACAGACTAGAAAAACACCACCAGCCATCATGAGGAGAAAAGGCAAACATGGAAAGCAACCCAGAAATGACAGATTGTAGAATTAATGGATGAGTGAGGTGGACGGTAAGAAGCTAGGAAAATCCCTGGGCAGGTGGAACGGGGAAACTGAGGCAAGGTCATTAAGCAGGGCCAAACCACGTGAACAGCTTACAGCCAGCTAGCGAATCGCAAGACCTTCTCTCTCCTAACCAACGACACTTGAGACTCAAATGGCCTCTCCCTCTCTTCCCCAACCCGAGAGCACGTAGCTGAAACCAGCCTGGTTGGGGAGACCTCTTTGGAGCTCCAAAATGACCCACAGTTTGTGATGCCTCTGCTGGGCCTGGGTGTGCGCAGGAAGGACCAAGCTGTGCACTAACGCTCGATTTTATCAGCGCCGGGTCATGGGCAAGTCAGCAAAAGTCCTGAAGACCCCAGCATCTCCTTCCAACTCCCCCCTGCACCCCGTCCAGCTGCCCGATAGAGCCTCTGGCAGTACTTGAGGTGCAGGAGGCGGGTTCTCAGTGAGCCACCAGGTAGCGGGGGGCGGTGGTATTCAGCAAAGAGATGCAGGTTCTAACTCAGTGCCAGGGCTGGGTCTGAGGCCACTCAGCAAATGTCCCAGGGTGGTCCAAGTCCATCTGTCACCTGCTGGGTGCCTACAGACCTTTGTGGTAGGGCGGGGGGATCCCAGGGAGTCATCAGGGGAGGCCAGCAGCATTGATGAGGCCCACGCTGACCAAGATTCGGCCGTGTGAAGGGCTGGCTCTGCGTCAGGAGGGCATTCACGGGAAAAAATGGCCCCCATCCTAGAGTCACACAACTTTGACTCTTCAAGATTCTGCCAGCAGCCTGAGCTCAGCAGGGCAGGGCCGCTGGGGATCAGAAGGGTGTGGCTAGTGGATGTCCTGTGAGGGGGAGTGGCCAGAGTTGCCAGAGACAGGCATGGGGAAAGGTGGAAGGAGTGGCTGCACCCCCCCACCCCGAGTCATACCAACCATTCAGTGTGTCCTGGAATCTGACCAACTTCGGCAGGGTGGGGCCAGCTGCCGTCGAGAGGGTGGGGTTACCTGGAGCCTAGAGGAGCGGCTAGAGGATCTCCCCTGAGAGGGATGTGTCAGTCGGGTTCACCAGGGGAATGTCTCTCGCCTCCAAGGCCACATCACTCAATCAGTGTGACACCCCATGAGTCTACTCGGGACCTCTACACCCAAGCAGCTGACTCCTCAGCATGGCACGATCTCTGCAGGGTGGGGCACAGAGTGTGCTGCTGCTGTTGCTTTCCCCAGGCTGATGTTGTAAGGAGGGGAGTGCCCCACCTAAGAAAGATGGTGTCTGCAGTGCGGGTGAGTGACTCAGACACGAGTCCCTGCAGCTGTCCCCTCAGCTCTCTCCCCAGAGCCACCAACCCCCATCTCTCCTCAAAGGACTCCAGGCCACTCTGTCCTCCCTCCCCTGGAGCCCAGGGTGAGTGACTGACTGCAAAGGAGGTTTTCGTGTGTTGGACTCTTTAAAAGGACACCTGTGTCTCCCACAGACTCTTGTGTCTCCCCGGAAGATAGAATTCCCACAAATTTTCTCAGCCGAGTGGATGTGGGGACCTCTTCCCAGCTCTGGTCCTCTGAAGTGGGGAGCCTGGCATGGGTTTGAGACCTCAGACTTCTCAGGGAGAACCTCTGCAGCTGGATTATCCCTCCTGGAGCTCATGGGAGTGGGGCCAGTCTCAGAAACCAGCCTCGATGTGGCTTCTTCTGTACATTTGTGGTTATAAGACTTCTCTTCAGCTGGTTTTCAGCGGGTTATGCAGGTGGATTGTTCTATATTGTAGTTGTAATTCCAGTTTGGTCATGGGAGGAGGTGAGTGAAGCAGTCACCTCGTCTGTCACATCTTGACTCTCTACCTCTTTCTCTCAAATACACAAAAGAAGCTGTAAAGCTATGATTCCCTGGCATTTTGAGACAATTGCTTTCTGGCAACTGTCTTCAGTTTTGACCCAAATAAATTCTAATAAAAAGTCAAAAGCCCGGCCGGTGTTGCTCAGTGGTTAAGCATCACTTATGAACCAGGAGATCACAGTTGGATTCCTGGTTGGGGCACATACTTGGGTTGCGGGCTCGATCCAGAGTGGGATATGCAGGAGGCAGCCAATCAATGATTTTCTCACCATTGATGTTTCTATCTCTCTCCCCCTCCCCGTTCCTCTCTGAAATCAATAAAAAATGTATGAAAGACAGGTTTCTAGGTAACTCACCATTTTTAAAAATATTTGTATTATAGACTTAAAGAAAAAATAAAAATAAATAAATAAAATCATGTATTCCTAGGCAATACAAAATATATAAAACAACATGAAATCTAATCAGGCATAAGAGAAATGATGCAATTGAGGGCAAGGTAAACACAAGATGTTTGAGGCTGCTGCTGGAGTAACTTACGGCGAAATTTTTTATAAACAGAACGAGTACAGTCTAACCTAACAATAATAAATCTAGTCTAGTGAATACCTAAACCAGTAACAGTTGTTTGTCATCGTTATCGAGTAATATGTACTATATGTAACAGCACATGCTTTGCTCTTACACAGCTAGCAGCCCAGTAGGTTTGTTTACACCAGCGTAGCACGAACATGGGAGTGATATAGTGCTGTTGTAATGCCTGTAATGTCACCAGGAATTTTTCAGCTCCACGATCATCTTACGGATCACCATTGTATATGCAGTCCATCATCAACTGAAACATCAATATGCATGACTATAGTAGTAGTTCATTTATGTTGTAAAATGATATTTCATTTTATAAATAGACTAGAGGCCCGGTGCACGAAATTCATGCACAGGTAGGGTCCCTAGCCCTGGCCAGCGATCAGGGCCAAACATGGCCTTCCTTCCCCCAGCTGCCAGCTGCCAGCAGGGGCCTTCCTTCGTTCCACGCCACCCCCTGGTGGACAGTACACATCATAGCAAACAGTCAAACTCCTAATCAGGCAAACTCCCTGAAGGGACAATTTGCATATTAGCCTTTTATTATATATCAGTGGTTCTCAACCTTTCTAATGCCGTGACCCTTTAATACAGTTCCTAATGTTGTGGTGACCCCAACCATAAAATTATTTTCATTGCTACTTCATAACTGTAATTTTGCTACTGTTATGAATCGTAATGTAAATATCTGTGTTTTCCAATGGTCTCAGGCTACCCTGACCCACAGGTTGAGAACCGCTGTTATATAGGATGTATCACATTTTGATGACCTACTTACCAGTTGATGGATATTTGAATTGTTTCCAGTTTTGAATATTATGTAAATGCTACTATGAACATTTACATATACGTTTTTGCATGGACATGTTTTCATTTCTCTTGGATTCATACCCAGGAGTGAAATTGCCGAGTCATATAATAAGTCTGTTTAACTTTTTAAGATACTGTCAAATTGTAATCCAGAGTGACAATACCACTTTACATTTCCATAAGCTACAGATGAAGGTTTCCTTTTATTCACGTCCACCCCAGTTCTTACTATTTTCTGAATGTTTTTGTTATACTCATGCTAGTGGGTGCATTGGTATCTCATTATGGTTTAAGTTACATTTTTCTAATATTAATTGTGTTAACCATCTTTTCATGTGATTTTTAAATATTCCTAGGGTTTGTTGGCCAAGTACCTCCTCATATTCAAATAGTTTGCCCGTTTTTAATTAGGCCTCTTATTAATTGAGTTATAAGACTTCATTGTAACTCTAGCCATGAGACCCTTATCAGATCTATAACCTGGAAATAATTTCTCCTAGTCTGTGGCTTGATTTGTCATTTTATCGATGTCTCTTTTGAGATTGATGCTGTCCAACTTATCATATTTTTCTCTCATCAACCATGCTGTTGATGTAGATAGCTTGGGTCCTCTCTGGCCCACCCTGTGCCGACATGTGGAAACTTATCCAGACCTTTTGACTGTCTCCTATTCCAGACCTTCCTGGTAAATTTTTGGGCAGTCTCAGCCAGGACTACCAGCTGAGCCACTGGTTTTACCTGTTTGTTTGTCACCGAGATCACAATTATGACTTACAGTGCTACTGGGTGTGGGTTTTTCCAACTCATTCAGAGTCAAGTGAGACCCCTCTGGCAGGGAAGCTGGGCGTTCCCACAGCCTGAACAGACCTGGTAGAGCCTCCCATGAACTTGGGAAGAAATGGAAACAATCCCAGGAGGATTGCCACAGAGCCTACTGCTTTTTACCAAGTCCAGTGTCTCATGAACAATCCCTTCGAACTTGGTCAGCTGCCCCTTTGGTCAATTCCCAGAGCCCTTATATGGCTGTTTTTGACTATTTAGTCCAGTTTTGTCGTTGATTTGGGGGAGAAAAATGTTCTGGGAAGTAGGGTTGAAGGACCGTGTGCATGAGATTGCTTTTCCCAACAAAAACAAAATGAGGTTGTTTGGGGGTGTTTATGGGGCACCAATTCATCAGTTTAAAAAACATTAACTAAAGAAGAAGAGTTAGGCATTTATCCTGCCTTTTGGTATGAACTCTGTATTAGAGGACTCAGATTCCTTTAGAGCAGTGGTTCTCAACCTTTCTAATGCTGCAACCATTTAATACAGTTCCTTGTGTTGTGGTGAATCATAATGTAAACATCTGTGTTTTCTGATGGTCTTAGGCGACTCTGCTAGTGGTTCTCAACCTGTGGGTCACTGCGGTAGAGCCTAAGACCATCAGAAAACAGGTCACGACCCACAGGTTGAGAACCACTGCTTTAGAGGATGAAGGTGAGTGCGTGTAGAAAAGTTCTAGCTAATGAGTGCATAATGAATGATAGAAAATCACCATTGGCGATTTCTAATGAAATAACCAATTCAGGTAATGATTGTTAATAAATACATTTAACAAAATATGCCTAAGATTTCTATTCTGAACCCTGTGAGGCAATACTGAGAGAATTTAAAGAAGACCTCTATAAAAGAGGAACATGCAGTGTTCATATGTTGAAAGACTCAGTACAGTCATCATTTAATCCTCCCCAAATTGATCTATAGATTCAATGCAGTCTCAGTCAATCACTGGCAGTGTGTGTGTGTGTGTGTGTGTGTGTGTGTGTGTGTGTGTGTGTGTTTGCATGTGTGTGTGTGAAACAATAAGCTGCTTTAAAATAAACATGAAAATGCAAAAGAGGAGAAGAATAGCTAAGACAAACTTGAAGAACAAAGCTGAAGGACTTATCAGATATGAAGGCTTACAATGTCACAATCTAACAGCCTGGTTTGGCGGGTGGAAGGACCTGCGGGGCACAGAGGCTGATAGTGAACTATCTCTGGCTGGATGCCAAGGCCGTGCCCTTGGCCCCTGAGGTGCCAGACATCATCTCCATCGCTGAGATAGTGGCAGCCGCCCCTGGAGATGGGCGTATCTGTCACCCGTCTGGCTAATGCTTATTCCTCCACCTGCAGCATGAAGGGGAAGACCAAGGTGCATTCACCTGGACCGACCTGCAGGAGCCTGCCAATCTGCCACCGGTGGGCGGGGCTTGACCTCCCGCAGGTCCAGGTCACCACAGGCGGTTTGGTCACCACTTTGTATCAATGACACCCTGGTAGTAGGGGCCACCGAAAACCAGTGGAGGGGGCGCTGCAGTTAGTCACGATGATTAATGACAGTCGGGCTCCAAACCCAGATAAAGCCCAGGGCCCAGCATGGCAGGTGCCATTCCTAAGAGCCACCTGGGTTGGAAGCCAATGAAACAGCCCAGATTCAGGAAAGCAAGACATGGTTGGCCCTGGTGGCCCTGGGGACAGCATGTACCCCTGTGGCTGGTCTTTGGCCACCACTAGTTTAGGTGACACCCCAGGTGCCAGTTTTCAAAAATGAAAGAATAAAGACCGACTAAAAGTTTAAAAAAAAAAAAAGCAGAAAATCAGTGTCAGTGTGGATGTGAAGGAATTGGAATCCCTGGGCACTGCTCATGGGATGTAAACAGGTGCAACTGCTGTGGAAAATAGAGTGGCAGCCCGGCTGGCGTGGCTCAGTGGTTGAGCATCAACCTATGAACTCAGAGGTCACGGTTCGATTCCCGGTCAGGGCCCATGCCCAGGTTGTGGGCTCTATCCCCAGTGAGGGGTGTGCAGGAGGCAGCCGATAGATGATTCTCTCTCATCATTGATGTTTCTATCTCTCTCCCTCTCCCTTCCTCTCTGAAATCAATAAAAATATTGTTTTACATTTTTTATTGATTTTTTACAGAGAGGAAGGGAGAGGGAGAGCTAGAAACATTGATCAGCTGCCTCCTACACACCCCCCACCAGGGATGCGCCCGAAACCAAGGTACATGCCCTTGACCGGAATCAAACCTGCAGGCCGACGCTCTATCCACTGATCCAAACCGGTTAGGGCCCATTTTTAATTTTTATTTGTTCCTGGCATAAAACTAAGGGCAAGATGTCCTACTATTGGCTGCATAACCCCAAAAATCTCAAAAAGCTGTGACTTCTATAGGATATAATTTTACGGGCATTTCAGGACTGGGGTGGAAACTAGTGTCGAAACATCGGCATGAGATCATCCAAGAATCCAGCCTTTTTTATGCTCTGACGCCACCCTTCATTTTCGTGGTCCGAGATGGCTCATTGTGATGTCCACATTCCACTGAGCAGCAGAAGAGAGGAAGTAGGCACACCCACTTCCTCTCCGGACTCTACCTAGAAGTTGCCTGTTCCACTTCTACTAATAGCCTATTGTCCTGAGTTAAGTCATGTGATCCATCCTAGCTACAAGGAAGACTGGGAGCAACCCCATTCACCCCGGGATGGCCATGTGCCCCGTTCATACCATGATGGCCAAGAGAGACTAGATACTGAGCAATTCTCTGACTAGATATGCCAAAAGAAGGGTCAACTGTGTAAGCAATATTTATAAAATAAACTACTTTCCGTTTAATTAAAATGCCATCCTCTTCTTAATGAAGGCCCACATACAATTAGATCTGTTTCTAGACACTAATCTATTATATTAAAATAGCTTTATAATAGTTGTTGATATCTTAACTGTTTGTTATTTGATTTACATTATTTTTACAAATCAAGTTAAAGATGGCCAACCTATTTCGTAAAAACTGGTTTGTTCTGGCACTTGGATATTATAATTTGAGGCAGAGATCATTTTTGTTTTTCTGATTTTTCTTTTATCTTTTTACTTATTTCAGAGAAGAAGGAAGAGGGAGAGAGAGAGATAGAAACATCCATAAGAGAGAACCATTGATCAGCTGCCTCCTGCACACCCCCTCATGGGGATAGAGCCCACAAACCAGGGCATGTACCCTGACTGGGAATTGAACTGTGACCTCCTGCTTCATAGGTGGATGCTCAACCACGGAACCACACCCGCTGGGCTAGTTCCAACTTTTCGATGTTAAGAAGCATCTCCACCCACCAGTCATTACAACGAAGAGGTCACCCATTGGTCCATCATGGTGGCCTGAGAGGGAGAGAACACCTCGCTGAAGAGAAAGCCTGACCACAGCGGGGACCTCTCTGATGGCAGGGGCAGGATTTCCCAGGGTCACAGGCGACCAAGACTCCACCTCGTCACCCATTTGAAAAACGATGGGTGTGAGCGAGTCCCGAGCTGACAGGGAATGAGAGAGGTGCTCGGCCTGGCTCTGGCGCATTATCCCTCTGAAGCAGCGGTTCTCAACCTGTGGGTCGCGACCCCTTTGGGGTTGAATGACCCTTTCACAGAGGTCACCTAAGACCATTGGAAAATGCAGATATTTACATCACGATGCATAACAGTAGCAAAATTTCGTGGTTGGGGGTCACCACCACATGAGGAACTGTATGCAAGGGTCGCGGCCTTAGGAAGGTTGAGAACCACTGCTCTGAAGTGTGCGGCTCCACCGGCCTTTTAACTGGGGTCAGTGCCTCTGCCATTATCTCCTTCCACCGGGTTCCTTTCCTTTCCTTCTTTTTTTTTTTTTAAGAGCGTGTTTATTAAGGCCGGTGACAGTGGAACGAGGAAAGACTTAGGATGGAAGAAGCAATAGAATAGAGACAGGCAGGGCTGCTCCGGCGCTCTGGAAACATGGGAGAGAAGTGAACCTAGAGACCAGGCGGGGCTGCTGCCCGCTCACCAGAGAGGCGGAGAAAAGGGGAGCCTTGCAGACAGATTTAGGGGGGCCAGCCCAGGACAAGCTGCCACTCACTGCCCATTGCTCCTCCCTGGTCACAAATCTCCTGGGGTTCCTTGGAGTTTAGAAGATGGACACGTGTGGGGGGAGTAAAAGGGGAGGGGGGAATGCAGGCATGCTGGGGGTGGGAGGGTGCACCCACTCTTTTATAGAGGGGATTTGCTCAGGTTTATGCCTTCTCCTCAAAAGTGCCTTCCTTTGTAGAAAAGGAAAGCGACTTGATCAAAAGAAGGGATCCATCCTTTGGGATCCTTCCCTTCCGCCCAGTGAGCGGACATCTTTGCCTTTCTTTAAAACCTAAATGCAGCCGAAACTGGTTTGGCTCGGTGGCTAGAGCATTGGTCTGCAGACTGAAAGGTCCCGGGTTCGATTCCGGTCAAGGGCATGTGCTGCCTTGGCTGCGGGCACAATCCCCGTATGGGGCGTGCAAGAGGCAGCTGATCGATGTCTCTCTCTCATCAATGTTTCTAACTCTCTATTTCTCTCTGTAAAAAAATAAATAAAATATATTAAAACAAAAACTAAATGCAGCCTCTCTCCCAGGAAGACTCTCTTGGGTTCCTGAGCCGGAAGGTGTCTTCGAGATCTCCACCCCAGCTTCCTCCGGTCCCGGCCAAGCCTGTCCACCTCGCAGCCCGAGGGTCAGGTCCACGGGCGCCCACTGCCACCAACGGCGCCCACTGCCACCAACGGTGACCTCCTAGGATGCAAAGTCATGACCGAGCCTGGGAGGTGGCGCCAGAACCTGGATCCCTCAACGAGGCAGGGGGCCCTCGGGCCGCGTGTTTGACGCGCCAGCAACACCTGCCAGCACCCCCCCCCCCCGATCCCTGAGATCTTGCATGCTTTCCCCTCCACAGGGGTGGTGAGCAACCAGGTGGGAAACGCAATTCAGGGGCCTGAACCCACAGAGGAGAGCATTGGGGCCACCTGAGGCTGCAAAGGAAATTAGCGTTTCTCCACCGCAGCTCTCACCCAGCACCCAGAGCTGTGCCTCCCTGGCAGTGGCAGATTGGGGGGTGGGGAGGAGAAGGAAGGGAAGAAAGAAGGAAAGAAGGAAAGAAGGAAGGAAGGGAGGGAGGAAGGAAGGAAGGAAGGAAGGAAGGAAGGAAGGAAGGAAGGAAGGAAGGAAGGAAGGAAGGAGGGAAGGAGGGAAGGAGGGAGTGGGGGAAGGAAGGAGCTTGGTGTAGCTGCGGGCACCAGCTTAAACTACCAGCCGGCTGGTCCGGGATATGACACCTTCCTCCCCAGCCAGCCTCGCTCCGGTCCCGGCCACCACCTCCCAGGCGCTGTCACTGCTTTGCACTTAGGAGGTCCCAGCGGCTCGCCGTGCGCGCCCGCGGCCCGGCCCGTGGAGCGCGCGCCGCGGGGAGCGCGGGGCGGGGACCGGCAGGTGGAGGGCAGGGCGGGGAGGAAAGTGAGGATGGGAGGAGGAAGGCGCGGCGGGAAGAGGGGCGGGAGGGGCGGCCAGGGGCGGGGAGCGAGGCTAGAAAGGGCCGGGGCGCGGCGGGAGGAGCGCTCGCACCTGCTCCTCCTCGGCGGCAGCGCGCCAGCGGGACGCTCGGGCACTCGGCACAGGTGAGATGCCCGCTGCGGGCAGGGGCTCGGGCGGGGAGGGGGCTCCGCTGGGGAAGGGGGCTCGGACGCACAGGGGGTTCGGACGGGGAGGGGGTTCGGAGGCAGAGGGCGCTCAGACGGGAAGGGGGCTCGGACCGGGAAAGGGGCTCGGACGCACAGAGGGTTCGGACGCAGAGGGCGCTCAGACGCGGAGGGGGCTCGGACGCAGAGGGCGCTCAGAGGGGGAGAGGGCTCCGACGTTGCCTGGGTGGGGGAAGCTGGAAGGCTCACTTTGGGGACGTTCCCCCTCAACCCGGAGCCCCTCTGCGTGGCCTGCGGGCCTGGGAGGCACTTGCTGGGCTGCCGGCTGTTGCGCGCGAGCGGAGCTGGGAAGGGCGCGCCCCTGCCGTCCGTCCCGCCGCGGGTGGGAGACTCCGGGGCGGACAGGACGGTGCCGGGCCCAGGGGCCGGGCTGCTTTCGGGACTCCTCCGAGGGGCGGTGGGCGAACAGCCCCTGTCGCTTCCCGGGCGCCCGTCCACAAACCCACCAACCAGTCCTGCCCTGAAGCCAGGAATCCAACAATCAGGGGCGATGGATTGATTGGTTAGTTGGTTGGTTGATTGGTTGCTTGATTGATAACATCTCCGGAGCCTTTGTTAGTAGCCGGTTGGGTAGAGAGGGATCCAGGCGCCAGAGGTGCCACTGGCGCCGGATGGAGAGGTTTAGGGGACCTAGGAACAGGTTTGGGGGTAACCCTGCCTGGGTCTAGAGGAGAGAGGACCCAGCCTAGATGCGGGGAAACGTTTGCGTTTCAGAAAGGAAACCTGTGGCTTTAGGAAAAGTTAGCCCCAGATGTGACCATTTCCTTCACATTCTCTCCCACCTGTTCCCCCAGTTTCTACCATTGCGCCCCTCTTCCCCTCCCTTTGCCCCACCCAGCACCCTGCCTGGCGCCTATAGTGGCTTGGGAACGTGCCCGTCCGTGTCCATTCGCTTTGACAGCGAGTGTGGCTTGGTGTCCAGGAGACACGGACCCTGAGACAGAGACGAAGCTTCCGAGAGGGGCGCTCCGTGGGCTGGTGCTGGAGGCTCACCCTGGGCCCCTGGCGCTCCTGGGGCCGGTGGGTTTCAGGAGGGATGTCTCCCGGGGAGAGCGCAGCCCAGAGGCGCAGGGAGGCGCGGCTTGTGCGGGCGTCCTGTGTGTCTGGGTGTCTGGGAGCCAGGCACCCGGGTTCCTTCATTAAGGAGCTTTGATTGCCTCTCGCTTCCTGCTTCCTCCGTGGGAGGCGGACACAGCACCCCTCCTCCTGGTGACTTAGCTCCTGGGGGCATGAACCCTCCTCCCCCGCGGGCTCCCCCACTTCTCGCCCACTTGGAGGCCTGGGGCTGCGGTGGCCACGGAGAAGCTGCTGGCCGAAACCGGTTTGGCTCAGTGGATAGAGCGTCGGCCTGTGGACTGAAGGGTCCCAGGTTCGATTCCGGTCAAGGGCATGTATCCTGGTTGCAGGCACATCCCTAGTGGGGGGCGTGCAAGAGGCGGGTAATCAATGTCTCATCAATGTTTCTAACTCTCTATCCCTCTCCCTTCCTCTCTGTAGAAAATCAATAATAGATATAGATAGATAGAGATAGAGATAGATATAGAGATATAGAGATATAAAGATATAGAGATATAGATATAGATAAAAAGCTGCTGAGTCTCACCTTCAGCACCTTATTCTATTTGGCCATTGCCCTGGTGTGTCCTGGGTTGTGTCTCTTGCCTAATCTCAGCAAACAGCCTGAGGAGGTCGTTGGCATGGGGCAAAGGCTGGGGCAGAAACGAAGAGAGAAAGACCTTTCTCTCCCCCCCCCCCCATCCTCCGCTTCCCCCGCCACCTTGGGGTTAACACCGGCTGCTGCGGCTGCATTGGTCAAAGTACAGGTGTCTCTAGCCTGGCTGTGGTGAAAGGTTATCGCTCATGGAGAAGGGCAGCTTTACCCTCTGCGAGCCACTCCCGCTGCCAGGTCCCTGCTGTTGTGAAACCTCTCCTCATTGTGGGGAAGAGAACTACAGTCATCGGCTAATGAGTGCCTGTGTAGACAGAGTTCGTGTGGATGGCTGTTTTCCCGTAGACGGGCCGTAAACCAAAAAGCAGGTGATCCGCCGGGCGGTACCAGTGGAGCTGGAGCAAGTAGGTGGTTTGCATTTGGGCTGCTTTCGCTTCTCTGGTCTGCCGGCTGGTGGCAGAATAAAGTGGGTCCCTGGGGGAAAGGACACTCAAAGGACCCATCGGCCTTGCGTGATGACGGATGAAACGGAAGCTATGTGTGCTCCCCTGGCGGGATGTAGACCATATAAGCCATTCTCCGGTGTCTTGTCACATCCTGAGGGGGCAGAGGAACAGCCGACTTCATAAAGGAGGACATTGCAACTTGGAGATACAGAGAATCTGGCCTGGGCTTGTCCGTCTGTTAGCACAGTGGTTCTCAACCTTCCTAAGGCTGCGACCCTTTAATACAGTTCCTCATGGGGTGGTGACCCCCAACCATGAAATGTTGCTACTGTTATGCATCATGATGTAAATATCTGCATTTTCCGGTGGTCTTAGGCGACCCCTGCAAAAGGGTCGTTCGACCCCCAAAGGGGTCCCGACCCACAGGTTGAGAACCGCTGTGTTAGAGGGTGGCTAGGATTCAAAACAGAGCTCTTCCAAATAGCACAGCCCGTCCAGGGTGGTGTGTGTGTGTGTGTGTGTGTGTGGTAAGGAGTTATGATTTGTCTTTCTTGAACATGTATGTAATATATATTCTCTGACGTGAACTCTTAGAATATCAATTTAGAGACATTCCTGTGTGGTGTATAGTTCATGCCCATCCTTCTGTCAATGTCGTCACAAAGGTATGTTAGGGCTGAGGAGAGCCTTAAAGATGACCAAGCTCAATCTTCTTGTTTTCCAGAGGGGGGCTCGGAGGGAGGTGGATTCAGGCAAAATTGAGAAAGTCTGTCTGTTGCTTCCTCAAATCTACTTTGCTGAGGAATTGCGGCTGAAACCTGGGTCTCCTGATGTTCAGACTCCTCTTCTTTCCGGCATGGGGTATTTGAGGATTTCCTAGATACGTAAGTCACCTGGTTTAGTTTGATGGGCTCTATTGCTTTTTGGGGGCACAGGGGCATAGTCTGCGACAGCAAACTCTAGCTTCCCTGAATCCCGGACTCAGACTTCTGCAGATGATCCCACTCTTGCCATCTCCCATGTTCCACGGAGGAAAGAGCTTTACTGGTCTGGCTCATGTGTCGTTCCCAGCACAATGCCTGCGGTAGACGCTCCATAAAACACGCTCCACGGATAGCAAATCGTTGTTCTTGGGTTAGAAGAATAACAGGAACATAAGTGCCGGGAAAAGGTGAGTTCAGTCATATCTGATTATTCAGAATAGATAATAATCTCATTCAATTAAAAACAATCCAGAAGCAAATATGAGGAAATGTTCACCATTATGCATTCTGGGCGCTGAGTGTCATTGTTTGCAATTCTTCGTATATTAAATTCCTCAAATGATTAAAGAAACGATCAGATAAGCGTTTGAACACCTGTGAGATGTCATTCAGCTGCAGCCACAGTTCACCGTACCCCAGTGACTTAAGTAAAGGAGATTGTTTTTCGCAACAATTGGTCAAAGTACAGGTGTTTCTAGGTTGGCCATCGTGAAAGGTCAGGAGCTGAGGGGTCAGGGCGGGGCAGCTCCTCTGCCTTCCTGCCCCCCCCCCCCCTGTCCTTGGCGGGCAGCCGGCATCCTCACTGAAGGATGGGCACCTCTTCCGTGTTATCGAGAGGGCGGAGGCAGGTACCAGCTGAGTCTGTCCTTTTTTTTTTTTTTCTTTTTTTTTTTAAATAAAACAAGATCTTTCCTGAAAGCCCCACCCAGTCAACTTCTTTCATCTCCTTCACGTAAAGCACTGTGTCCCGTAGCCCCTCCTGAGAGCCTGAGAGGGTTCAATGATTGGTCAGACATGGTGCCAATCAACAAAATAGGGGCTCTGTCAATGAGGAAGAGGGGAGGAAGGGTGTTGATCGGGTAGGCAGTGATCGGAGTTTGCCCTCGTGTGTTTTCTGAGTCATTGCCTCTTTCTTGTCTTCTGCATCTGTGGTTGGGCTGTGTGTTTATTTCTTTGGTTTACTAACAAGCAATCGATACGTAGTGGGTCTGGACGGACTTTTTTAAATTATAGAGACTGAAGCCCATTCCAGGAAATGCTGGTTATTTACATCTGGGACAGGCCTATGAATCTGAATAATAAACAGCCCTCAGAGTAATTAGCGGTTTGGCTCAGTGGATAGAGCGTCAGCCCTGCGGACTGAAAGGTCCCAGGTTCAATTCCGGTCAAGGGCATGTACCTTGGTTGCGGGCACATCCCCAGTAGGGAGTGTGCAGGAGGCAGCTGATGGATGTTTCTCTCTCATGGATGTTTCTAGCTCTCTCTCTCCCTTCCTCTCTGTAAAAAAAAATTCAATAAAATATATTAATAAAAAATATATTTAAAAATGCAAGTGTTTTCAGGGGCACAACTTTAAAAAAACAACATTGAATTGGGGGTGCTTTAGGAGGGACACCTCATTGTATTTCCAACAGCTTTCTGTATCACCTGGGGAGGGGTAAAGGGTCCCACTGAGTTCCTTTTCTCTATGGCTACAAAAGGCTGCAGATTCTGGGGCCTCAATATCCCCTAATGCAGTGGTTCTCAACCTTTTTAATGCTGCAACCCTTTTGTGGTGACCCCCAACCATAAAATTATTTTCATTGCTGCTACTTCATAACTGTAATTTCGCTGCCGTTAATGAACCATAATGTAAATACCTGTATTTTCCGATGGCTTTAGGCGACCCCTGTGTTTTGGTCGTTCGACCCCCGCCGGGGTCGCGACCCACAGGTTGAGAACCGCTGCCCTAATGGGTCTCTATGCCCTTAGCCTGGTTACTATAGTAACTCCTGAGCTCAAAGGTCAAACACCACCTGGAACATTGATGCCCGCCTCCCTCGTTGTTCTGTTCTTTCTGGCTTTCTTCCTCCTCCTTCATTTTGTAAGTATAGTAGACCTTTGTGGCTACTCCCAGCTCCCTTGTCTTATGTTAATGGTAGGCAAACTGCGGCTCGTGAGCTGCGGTTTGCTGCTCTGTTGACTAATGAGTTTGCCGACCACTGTCTTAAATGCAACAACCATTGCTGTTCCCTGCACCTGGCTACCTTGTGTTAGGGAGATGGACCTTCTCCCAATCCGTAGCCCTGTGGTTTTCCGTGGACCCCACTTCTAAACATTCCCTGAGCCTGCCTATATTCCCCCCAAATTCCTGTTTTGTTACTTCATTATTTAAATGTTATATTTTGATCAATATAAATAAATGTATAATTTTAAAGTCTTTAAGGAGCCCAGGTTGAGCTGCCCCCATAGGTGACAACTTGTAACGCTTTGGGCTATTTTTTTTTTTCTCATATTTACCACCCTATTGCCAAATAGCATGCTACTGGCTTTTTTTTTTTTTCCAGTTCTAGATACTATCTGTTAACCTCCTACCTTGGAGGATGAGGATTCAGCTTCCTTTTTTATCTCATTCTGACCTCTGCTTCATGCAAGATCCCAAGATAGTCTACCTACATTTCATACAGCAATGTGTAATTAGTGTTTACATGATTCTGACTATGCAGATATTATTCACAGCTGTGCCTTTTGATAAACCATTATTTTTTTTTTCAAAAACAGAATAGTTTATTGATTTTTTTTTTTATAGAGAGGAAGGGAGAAGAGAGAAAAATGGATGTGAGAGAGCACAACACTGATCCGCTCCCTGTTTGCAGGCCTCCTTCCTGGGATCTGCCCTGACCAGGAATCAGTAACCAACCAACTGAGCCACGCCATTCAGGGCAATAAACCATGATTTTTACCCTTCCCTTCCTGTCAACCTTTTTCCGTCCCCTGGAGTTAGCAATTGCTTCGCCTTCTTCAATTTGCTTAGCTTTTTGAGCCTTCATTACCAATTCTGGTGCAAACGTGGAAGGATGGGAAAATTCCACTCCGTAGAGTTCAACATCAAGGAGCCACTGATTTTGATCTCTGTCTTGGAAACTCCCCTGCCCAGCCCCCCCGCCCCCCCACAGGCTGTTCACGGAGCCCCTGTGACACTGGGGGCTCCCTCACTACCGGCCTGGGAATGCCGGGATCCCTATTCCTCGGATTCCATGTCTTCTCTCTCTTTTTTTTTTAAATATATTTTATTGATTTTTCACAGAGAGGAAGGGAGAGGGATAGAAAGTCAGAAACATCAATAAGAGAGAGACAACGATCAGCAGCCTCCTGCACACCCCACATTGAAAATGTGCCCGCAAGCAAGGTACATGCCCTCAACTGGAATCGAACCCGGGACCTTTCAGTCCGCAGGCCGATACTCTATCCACTGAGCCAAACCAGTCTCGGCCCATGTCTTCTCACTCCTTGGTGTTGCTGGAGCAGAACTTCCTGAGAAAAGGAGCAGGTTTATCCTGCAGCTTACAAACCTCATGGGCCCCTGGGAGGGCTGAAAACTGCTGCCAGGTGTTGGATGGGGAGGAAAAGAAGCATTTGGGCCCGGCTGGTGTGGCTCAGTGGTTGAGCATCAAACTATGAGCCAGGAGGTCACAGTTCAATTCCCAGCCAGGACACATGCCTGACTTGCAGGCTTGATCATCCCCAGTGTGGGGCGTGCAGGAGGCAGCCCATCAATGATTCTCATCATTGATGTTTTTCTCTATCTCCCTTACTCTTTGAAATCAATAAAAATATTTTTTTTTCTAAAAGAAGCATTTTTGGTAAAGCTCTTAAAAGAGATTTTAGCCAAGACTGGTTTGGCTCAGTGGATAGAGCATCGGTCTGCGGATTGAAAGGTCCCAGGTTCGATTCCGGTCAGGGGGCAAGTACCTTACTTGCGGGCACATCTCCACTATGGGGCATGCAGGAGGTGGCTGATCGATGTCTCTCTCATTGATGTTTCTGACTTTCTATCTCTCCCTTCCTCTCTGTAAAAAATCAATAAAATATATTTTTTTAAAAAAGATTTTAAAAGAGTCTCGAACCTCCACGGCTCCGGTTTCTTGTGATTTCTTTTCTCAGTCTGAATAAATAATTCACTTTCACACTCTATTTTGTATTTACAATCTTACGATTTTTTTTTTTCCATAAAGAGTGCTCCCCAAAGTATGGAGAAGTCAGGCTCCAGAAGACACGGCTGTATTTTGAGACGTTACGTGTTTAAGATGTCCGTTTTCTTCCTTCGCCCTTGGCGGAGGGTGGTTGAATAGAGGGTATGAGCTGGAAAGAGCCTCCTCCCAGTTTTGAAATTGGTTCCATTTCCTCCCGCCTCCTCGGGGTGCTGTGGAGAAGGTGATGCCCTTTGACTTCTGGTCCCTTGGATTGTGTTTTGGTGTCTGGGAGCTAGCAGGGTTTCACCACGTCACTGGTTACCCAGAGGGTGTGTGTGTTTGTTTGCTTCAGTCATTGTTCCGGTACTTTCCATCCTTTTCCATATCAAAAGTAGATCCTGCAGTTCGTGTGGCTTTCTTGTTACGTATATCATTTCCTCCGTCCTGCTTTTCTGAAATAATGAATTACTTAGAGGTCGGGTCTCTCGGACCAGGCTCTGATTTGCTTATCTTTCCCCCTGTTCAAAGCCGTCTCCTGTCTTTTAGTTCTAATAGGTCTCCCAAGCCCTCCTATGAGACGTTTCTCCTTCTACCATGCTATGCGGAATTCCCAAGGGCTTTTATTTGGGTACAGAGCCTTCTGCCTGTTTTGCTTGATGGCATCCTGTTTTTATTTCAGGGACGCGATATCTTCTCATATGTCTCTG
>PVJN01035095.1:0-22322 GCA_004026805.1 Lasiurus borealis
ATTATTCTTGGTTGTAGGTTCTTGCTACTCATCACGTTGAATATTTCTTGCCACTCCCACCTGGCCTGCATCGTTTCTGTTGAGAAATCAGCTGACAGCTGTATGGGTGCTCCCTTGTAGGTAATAAACTGTTTTTCTCTTGCTGCTTTTAATATTCTCTCTTTGTCTTTTGCTCTTGATATTTTAATTATGATGTGTCTTGGTGTAGTCCTCTTTGGTTTCCTTTTATATGGGGTTCTGTGTGCTTCCTGGACTTGTAAGTCTATTTCTTTTACCAAATGTGGGAAGTTTTCAGTCATTATTTCTTTAAGTAGGTTTTCAGTATCTTGCTCTCTCTCTTCCTTTGGCACCTCCACAATTCTGATGTTGGTACGCTTGAAGCTGTCCCAGAGGCTCCTTACATTATCTTCACATTTTTGGATTCTTTTCTCTTCTAGCTTTTCTAGTTGAGTGTTTTCTGGTTCTTTATATTTCAAATTTTTGACTTGATTCTTGCCTTCCTCTAGTCTGCTGTTAGATCTCTGAGTAGTATTTTTTATTTCAGTCAGTGTGTGTTTAATTTCCAGTTGGTCTTTTTCCATCTCTAGTTGGATCTTTACCATCTCTAGTTGGTTCTTTTTCATCTCTTCTTGGGACTCGCTAACTTTATCCAACTTTTCTAGGATATTCTTGAAAAACCTTATAAGCGTGTTTTTGAACTCTATATCCAGTCGTTTGTTTTCCTCCATTTCTTTTGTTTGTGATCCCTTCCCTTGTCTCAGCATTTTCACTATGCTGGGAGAACTTCTGTGTTGGATTCAGCCTTCTGATACCAGACTTGCAACACTACAGAAGCCTCTCTGTTGAGCTTATGATGGGTGGAGTCTCAGGGCTTAAGGGACCGCCTTACCTTCCAGTTGGCCCCGCCCTCCTGGGCCCCTGAGTCTCACGTGACTGGGTAATTGCTGGAGCTGTCCCTGTGCACTCTCTCACAGTGCCTCTAGACTGCTGCTCCTCTGGCTCCCCTGTGCTCTGGGACCATATGAGTCTGGGGTTTAGTGGGGTTAGAAGTGGCACAGTTGGGAGGGTCTGTCTCCCGCCCACTCGTGAAAGCCAGAGGCACAATCAGCAGTCGGTCCTCTGTGCGCAATGCCGTACACACCACCAGACCTCTGATCTTTTGTGACTCCCCCAAATTTCCATGCACTTCTCCCTTTTCATAGTCCAAACTCCCCCCGTATGAGTTTCAGCTGGATCTGGGATTTAGTGTCATAGGATAAGTGGTTCAATGCTGTTGAGAGTCTCCGTCTCCCTCCTGCCAGAGAAAGCCAGCCAGGTACTCGAGCACCCGCTCTCTCCACGTGCTTGTCTCCATACCTCAGCTTTTTGCAGCTCCTCTGGGTCTCTGTGACCCTCTCTCTTTCATTCTAGTTGTAGAATTTCCACTCAGCCAGCTTTCCTGTGGTTCTGGATGATGTGGTTCTGTCTTTTAGTTGTAGTTTTGAAATTTTTGTGGGAGGCAGCAGTGTAGGTGTTTACCTATGCGGCCATCTTGGATTCTTGAAGACATTTTTTAAAATCAGAATTTAAAGGAGGAAGAAGAGTTTGTCTAGCAGTTGTGGTAAATGTGAGAAAAGAAAGCCTCGCAGAGCAAGGTAAAAGCTCACGCAAAGTATTTGGTAGGGTGAGGTTTAGAGTCACATATGAATCCCAATGCAGCGACTTTAATGCTGAGGAAGCTTGAATAAATGACTTTATTTCTTGGATCTGCAGTTTCCTTCTTTGTAATAAGAGCGTAGCAATCCCCACTGCATGTACTAGTACTGATGATAAGCAGAACTAACAGTGCCAGCCGGTAGGTAATGAATACTGTTCCATCTCTAGTAACTCTTTTTAGAACATTCTTAGGTTGCAGGTTTCTTTATGCTCCCTTGGCACAGGAAGAAACCTAGAACTGAGAGGATATGGAACTTTCCTAAGGTCCTCCAGGTTAAGGAGTGGCTGCATTGGGATTTGAACCCAGGCAGTTTGGCTTAAGACTATTTTTTAGCGCGATGCTCTATGTCTGTCATGACATGAAATATTATGTGTGAAGCACTTAACACGGCGCTTGACACATAGTAATAAATTAATAAAGTATAGCTATTTTTATGGTTATAAAATATGACATGCCCTAGGAACATAAGGTAGCTATTGTGCAGATATGGGGTGAGGAGGAGATGGGGTTGAGGCAGTAATACGTCAGATCCCTGAGCACTTCACGCCAGGATAAAGAGTTGGAACTTTATACAAGGTAAGATGGAACAATGGAGGTATCTTCAGCAGGCGAGTGACTTGTTGGATTTGTGGTTTAAAATTATCACTGGTGCCCTAACTGGTTTGACTCAGTGGATAGAGCATCGACCTGCAGACTGAAGGGTCCCAGGTTCGATTCCGGTCAGGGGCATGTGCCTTGGTTGCGGGTACATCCCCGGGGGCTGGAGGCGGTGCAAGAGGCAGCTGATTGATGTTTATCTCTCATCGATGTTTCTAATTCTCTATCTGTCTTCTTTCCTCTCTGTGACAAAATCAATTAAATAAATAAATAAATAAAATGATCACTGGTATCATGTGTGGATAAAATGCAAATAGACGAGACTGGAAGCATTTACTACAGCCTCATTAAGAAATGGTGAGGCCAAAACTGGTTTGGCTCAGTGGATAGAGCGTCAGCCTGTGGACTGAAGGGTCCCAGGTTCGATTCTGGTCACGGGCATGTATCTTGGTTGCGGGCACATCCCTGGTGGAGGGCGTGCAGGAAGCGGCTGATGGATGTCTCTTTCTCTCATCAACATTTCTGACTCTGTATCCCTCTCTCTTCCTCTCTATAAAAAATCAATAAAATATATTTTAAAAAAATAAATGGTGAGGTTCGAACTAAAGCAAGGGGAAAAGGAGGTATGTGCATGAGATGTTACAGAGGTAAAGATGACTGGACTTAATGAGCAGTAGGGAGCAGGGAAGAGTCTACCAGTAGAATGTTCCATTGGTTTCTGGTTTAAGTGCCACTACCAGTTGAGGTATGGAAGCAATGCAGAAGGGATAATTTAAAGGAAAGATATAAATTGGGTTTTGGCTCTGTTGAGACTGGGGTACCTGAAGGGCATTCAGGAGATGTCCAGCAGGCACTTATGTCTCTAAGTTTGGAGAACAGAAAAAGGTCTGGGCTGCAGCCATGCAGTCAATAGAATTGCTCAGTGAGGGTGAAGAGAAAAAAAGAGACCATGAGAGGACTTGAGGAACTTGGGCATTGAAAGACATGGCAGACAAAGAAAGGCTGAGGGAGAAGGGCAATCAGAATGCGAACATGGGCAAATTGGGAACCCAGGAGCCAAATGGGAAATTGTTTTTCTTTTTTAAATATATTTTTATTGATTTTTTACAGAGAGGAAGGGAGAGGGATAGAGTTAGAAACATCTATGAGAGAGAAACATCGATCAGCTGCCTCCTGCACGTCCCCTACTGGGGATGTGCCCTCAACCAAAGTACAGGCCCTTGACCAGAATTGAACCTGGGACCCATCAGTCCCCAGGCCAATGCTCTATCCACTGAGCCAAACTGGTTTCAGCCCCAAATGTGAAATTCTTTACACATAAATATATAAAGCACTGGAAGAGGCGGATGCTTCTGACATGCGCAGTTGGGACATTGAAAAAAACGGGGCAAAATTCCACAAGCAGAATTTGAATGCACTGGACAAGAGAGTTGAGTTTTTATTTTCCTTTCTGACAAGTGCCCTTTTCAGTCTAATCAGCAAGAATAATTTGGTTATGCTGAAACCGGTTTGGCTCAGTGGATAGAGCGTGGGCCTGAGAACTGAAAGGTCCCAGGTTCGGTTCGATTCCAGTCAGGGGGCATGTACCTTGGTTGTGGGCACATCCCCAGTAGGGGGCGTGCAAGAGGCAGCTGATCAATGTTTCTCTCTCATTGATGTTTCTAACTATCTCTCTCCCTTCCTCTCTGTGAAAAATCAATAAAAATATATGTAAAAAACATTTAAGAGCAATTTGGTTATTAATTTTTAGCTACAACCCAATTTTAAAAATTAAACTTTATTTAGAGATAGTTGTAAATTCACATGCAGTTGTAAGAAATAATGTAGAGAGAGAGCAGGGGAGAAACCAAGATGGTGGCATAGGTGAACACATAAACTGCTGCCTCACACAACTATTTCAAAACTACAGCAAAAAGACAGAAAAGACATCATCCAGAACCACAGGAAACTGGCTGAGTGTAAATTCTACAACTAGAAGGAAAGACAGGGGCTCACGGAGACTCAGAGGAGCTGCAAAAAGCTGAGGTATGAAGACACGTGCATGGAGAGGATGGGTGGCGGGGTGCCTGGCTGGCTTCCTCTAGCAGGAGGGAGACAGAAACTCCTGACTGCACTTAACCCCAGTTCTGGGCAAGACTCATAGGAGGGAGTCTGGACTGTCATGAAAAGGGAGGATTGCATGGAAACTTAGGGAAGCCGTGAAAGGCAGAGGTCTGGAGGGGCACGAGCACGAGTGCACACATAAAGGGCTGACTGTTGATTGTGCTGCTGGCTTTCTCTAGTGGGAGGAAGACAGAACCTCCCAACTGTGCTGACCCAGTTTCAGGCGAGAACCTGGGGACCCAGACTCATAAGGGTCCCCAGAGTGCACGGAAACTCAGGAGCTGGAAACACAGAGATCTGGAGGCTGTGAACACGAGTGTGCAGAGAGGGCTGCAGCTATTACTGAGAGACACTGAGCCCTAGGAGCCCCATAGGACAGGATGGACAGGAAGCCAAGGCTGTCTGCTCAGCCCTTAGACTCTGTCCCATCCAAGCTGAACACAGAGGTTTTTACAATTTTGCAAGTCTTGTATCATAAGGCTGACTCCAGCACAGAAGTTCTCCTGGCATAGACCCAGCTGATTCTCACAACCAATAGCCTTGGAGGTCAATTCCCCTCAGTGATACCAACAACAATCAAGACTTACCTACAACAAGGCTGTACACACAGTCCACAAAGGGGTGCACCAAGAGAGTCCACCTCAGATCATTGGGGAGGCAGAGTTACTGGGCCATATAGGACACCTAGCACACAAAGCTACTCTACCAACTCAGGGAAGCAGCGAAAATGCAAAGACAAAGGAACAGATCACAAACAAAAGAAATGGAGGAAATCAAATGACTGGATATGGAGTTCAAAATCACAATTAAAAGGTTTTTCAAGAATTTCATAGAAAAGATGGATAAATTTAGCGAGACCCAAGAGGAGATGAAAACAGAACAACTAGAAATGAAAAGGCACCAACTAGAAAATGAACATACACTGACTGAAATAAAAAATATTATACAGAGACCTAACAGCAGACTAGAGGAACACAAGAATCAAGTCAAAGATTTGAAATACAATGAAGCAGAAAACACTCAACTGGAAAAGCAAAAAAAAAAAAAAAAAATCCAAAAATTTGAAGATAGTGTAAGGAGCTTCTGGGACAACTTCAAGAAATAATGACTGAAAACTTCACCCACCTGGTGAAAGAAATAGACTTACAAGTCCAGGAAGCACTCAGAACCCCAAACAAAAGGAATCCAAAGAGGACCACACCAAGACTCATCATAATTAAAATACCAAAAGAAAAAGACAAAGAGAGAATATTAAAAGCAGCAGGAGAAAAACAGTTAATTACCTACAAGGGAGCACCCATATGATTGTCAGCTGATTTCACAACAGAAACTATGCAGGCCAGATGGGAGTGGCAAGATATATTCAAAGTGGTGAAAAGCAAGAAGCTACAACCAAGATTACTCTACCCAGCAAAGCTATCATTCAGAATTGAAGGGCAGATAAAGAGCTTCACAGATAAGTGAAAAGTAAAGGAGTTCATCAACTCCAAACCAGTATTATAGGAAATGCTGAAAGGTACTCTTTAAGAAGAGGAAGAAGAAAAAGGTAAAGATAAAAATTAGGAACAATAAATACATATCTATCATCAAGTGACTCTAAAAGTCAAGTGAATTAAAATCTGATGACCAGAATAAATTGTTGAATATAATAGAATCAGGAGCATAGAAAGGGAGTGGACTGACAATTCTCAGGGAGAGAGGGATGAGGGGGATGCAGGGAGAGACTGGACAAAAGTCATACACCTATGGATGGGGACAGTGGGGGGGGGAGGTAAGGGCAGAGCGAGGGGTGGGAGCCTGGTGGAGGGGAGCTATGGGGATAGGGGGGCAAGAGGAACAATTGTAATAATCTCAACAATAAAAATTTATTAAATAAAATTAAAAAAGAAAAGAAATAATGTAGAGAGGCACAACACTTAAATTTTTAGAAGCTTCCTTTATTTCCACCAAGGCTTCAGAATTCTTCATGTTTGTCTATGTATCCTCATGGTGCTTATCCAGGGGCAGAACTTTGTATGCTATATCTAGAGTAGAGACAGGTGAGGGAAGCAGATTCCAAGGGGTCAAGGGCCAACTCGCCATGGATGTGGGAGGCAGAGGGGACAGGGCACTGAGAGTGAAGGAGCTGTGGTACCTAGGAGGCCTCTCAAAGACAGAGCTTCTCAGGAGAAGCTTGGACAGAGGCTTGAATCTGGGAATGAAGGATATAGAGGCAATAGGTTCTAGGCCAGGTGGGCTCCAATGTACTGAAATCAATGTTGCCTCTTTTTTTTTTTTTTTTTTTTTTTTAAGCGAAGAACACACCTTGTCAACTTACATTTGTGCTCCATTCCATCACCAAACTGATCTAACAGGCCAGTCTGATGGTGCCCCTTCCCCACTCAGAACTCCTCCTAGGGCCCCTGCTGACTCTCCTCTCCTGCTGCAGCTTGCAGCTCCGGCCCCTCCCTCACTGGGACCTCTCATCCCTCCTGTGGCCCCTGCCTAGAAGGCTCTGTTCACACTCCTCCTTGCCATTGGCCAGCCCCGCTGGCCTTTTAGGTTTCTGTTTCGAGGGGCTCCTCTCCAGGAGGCCTGCTTTCCTCACTCCGCCAGTGCAGGCTCCTGCCACGGCTCCCCGGGGCACGCTGGCCTCATGCTATTGCTATAGGAACTGCACCGTGTCACCGTCCACCGGACAGCGCATTCCATGAGGGCAGGGGCTGTGCTCTACTCCAGGCTGTGTCTCCAGTGTCTGACACAGGGCAGGGACCTCGAAGGTGCCCAGCAGATATTTCAACCAGGAAAGAGTGCTTGGACGAGGCGTGCATTTGGGTGTGATGGATAGAGAGATGGTAAGACTGAAACAGGGTGAAGGGAGTGGGGAGTGAGGGTGAGATGGCCCAGGGAATGAGAGGAGGGCTAAGTGCAGAGTCCGAGGGCACCTCAGCATTTTAGGGGGTGGGGGTTTGAGGAGCAGTCAAGGAGACCAGGAAAGAGAGTGGCTGGAGAGGCCAAAGGAAAGCCCCAGGAGCGCAGCGAGCGTCCCAGCGCAGAAAAGAGTTTGCGGAGGCGGCAGGGGAAGTAGTTTCTTCGCGCATCCCTCTCCCTGGGGCTCCTCTGCACCCCCCCCCCCGAGTCCCACGTAGCTGCGCGCTCCTCGCCAGGCAAGGCGCTGGGGTCGGAGAGAGCCAGGGGCAGGGAGGCTAGAGAAGCAGGGTCGTTCCTTGGGACTCTTTGGGGTGCCAGTCCTGGCCCCGCCGCCGCCACCGGTCTGCGTGACCTTGGGGAGCCCTCCTGCTCTCCGACCTCAGACGCCCTGTGGGTATTATAGGCGGACGCTGCGTGCCCAGGCGGGGAGCCGGGGGAGGCCGGCCGAGGCCCGGCCCGGGTGCGAGCGGGACCGCCCACTGCGGCGGGCCGGGACCTCCAGGGCCCGCGGAGGCGGCGCGCGGGGCTCCTCCCCCCCTTTCCCCCATCCCGGGGCGGGGGTCGCGGCGCCGGCAGCTGGTGGCCGCGCAGCTGCAGCCTCAGCACCTGCCGCGGCCAGACGGCGCGGGCGCGGGCACGGCGGGGCCCTATCCACTCCCCCCACCACCCCGCAACCCTCCCCATCCGCCTCCCCTGGCTGCAGCGTGCGCGGGAGGCGGAGCCCGAGCCGATCCGAGCCGAGCCGCTGCCGGAGCCTCGCACGCGTCCCAGCCCGCCGCCGGGGCGGGGCCGCCCCTCGCCCAGAGCGCCCGGTCCGCGTCCGCGCGGGCGGCGCCTCCCCTGCAGGTAAGGGCGAGGTCCCGGCGCCGCAAAGTTTTTTTTTGGGGGGGGGGTTGTGGGGGGACGGCTGGTCCCCTCGCCCCGGGCCTGCGCGGGCTGCACCCTGCCTGCCGCTCGGCTCCCTCCGCGCCGCCGCCGCCGCCGCCGCCGTGCGCTCAGCTGGCACCACCGGCCCCGGGTGACCCGCCGCCACTTGCAGCCGTTTCGCCGCCCGCCTCTCGGCGGGGGCGCCTCTGCGGGCTCGTTTCGGGGCCTGCAGCGGCTCAGTCTTTCCCCGGCACCCGTGTGCTCTGCTGAAGTTTTTCGAGATCCGCAGGAGGTAGTGCCCAGAGCGGCAAACCGGGAGGCAGGAGACCTGCCTGGGTGCAGGTGCGGCCGCGGCCGGCGCCAACTTTCTTTCCGAGCGACCTCCGACCCAGCGCGCCCTGCCGGGTCGCAACCACAACCTGGACCAGGAGGGGTTCGCCCCGGGCCAGCACCCGAAGCGCCATGCCCGTATTGCCTTTTTGTGAGTCAAGGGGTGCCTTTAGCTGCAGGGTGCCCTGGCGGCGGAGCGGAATGGGGGGACCCACGCCCGGCAGTATCAGGGGGTCATGTTGCAAACCTGCAGCAGCAGCAGCTTGGGCTGCGCGTTAGGAAGGGTGTGGAGTTAGCCTCTGGGGAGAGTCGATGCTGCCCCAGGGCCGGGCGTCGGGTCCCGGGCTCTCGGTGGCGTCTCTGCCATCCACTGACTGACTATGTGACCTTGGGCGAGGACCCCTCCACTGGCGTTGCAGGGAGTTGGGGGGTGGAGGGAGGGAGTGTGCGCTCGGTGATGCTGGTGGAGGTCCTTCTGCTGTCCATCTGGAGAGGTAGCATCTCCAGGTCTCGGTAGCTCGCTAGAGTCAGTTTGGGGAGAGGCGATATTTCACCAAGAATCCACCCAGAACTTGCAAACGGGGCGGGCGGGCGGGCGGACGCGTTTCGGGTCGTTTAGAAAACAAAGAAGGCATTTGCAGTTTTACTTTGGGAATCCCGAAATAGCTATGGCAAGGACTTGTGAATGCTAGTGCTTTGGGCGATCATAAAATATTCAAACGCATAATGATTTGTTTTCAAAGTGGCTTATAAATCAGGAAGCGCCTCTGTTTGTGAGTTATCTTAACGAAAATCTCAAAATAGTTGCTGGGGCAGGGGGGGAACCCAGCACCGTTCTAGGAGTCCAGGCTCAGAGGCCAGCGGCTAGGTGTCTCTGGTCGAGATGTTTTCCAATCAGGCCGGTATAAAGTCACCCTACAGCAGGCATGCCGTAGAGGTGGGCGTCCCACGTAGGTGCGCTCCCTCAGTGTTGCAGGCACAGGTGTCCCAGGTCAGGTGAGTGCTGTGCAGCCCCAAGGGAACAGGCTGGAGGCTAGTTCATCCCGGGAAGGTGAACTTTGTTCTTGTGCCTAATGGCACAGCCTCCTGGTGCTGCAGCAGTCATTTCCCCAGTGTGTGGGTGAAATCCATTACTATGAAAGGATTCTTCTGGAAGTGATTTTATTATTTGGTTTCCTTCCTTGACTTCCTGGTTTTCAGTTTCAGGCGTTTTGAAATCAGAACACCAGTGGGAGTGCTTTGGGACGGGAGCAGGGACACGGCAGAGCTGTTGGTACACGCTGGCCTTTCCTGGCCGGGGGACCCCGTAGTTGAGGCTGATGTGTCCAGAGAGCTTTGATCTCGCAGATGCATTCAAAGGCCACACCCCCGTCTTTACGTTGTACTTCATTTTTCGGGGGTTCAGCAAACACTGGCCCCGCACTCATGCAGGGCACAAACAGGGAGAATACCCATCAGCCCTACCCTCCAGGAGCTCAGTTCTAGGGAGGATTTGATCACAGGCCATGCCAGGAGTCATTAACCCTTGGGACCACTGGGAACCCTGGGGAGGGTGGATTCCAATGGGGGAGATGAGGAAGCCTGCACCAGGGAAGGCAGGAGGAAGTAGAAGATTTCAACAGGTGGACAGGCCATTGTAGGTCAAGGAACTGGCCGGAGCCAAGCTCCCGAGGCCAGAAAACGCTGGGCCCAGAGGGAGAACAGGGAATCTGGTGGAAGCACAGGAGAAGGCAGGGCACGCTTCCAAGCAGAGGACAGTGAGCAGAGGTGCAGGAGGCTCCGGGCCTGGCCTTGAATCCACGCTCGCTGCATTGGGAGATCTCCATGCCTTGGAGCCTCACTTATTCTCACTTGTAAAAAGAGAATACTAGTAATTCCAAGCTTGCAGGGTTAAATGAGATCATGTCTGTAAAAGTGCCTGCGTGTTTGCTTACAATGGGTGTTTGATAACACCTTTTATTAGGGTGTTCAGGGGCAAGCTCCGTAAATGTTGCTAGACACCATTGGGGTAGCAAATGGTACTTTTTGTTTTAAGCAACCTCACTATCAGCGTGAAATTCCTGGGACAATGTCCTCTGTATTCAAGGTGCCTCCCCCGTATTCAAGGGACAGGGGCTTTTTGTTATTTGGAGGGTTCTCAGATCGTACACTGACATCAACAGCAGCCAGTGCCCTGTAAATACCGTTAGGCGCTGGAAGGCCGAAGAGGGGTTAACTGGAATCCGCAGTTCCTGTCTCCCACAAGCTGATCACCACCTGTTCAAGGAGCCAGATGAAGGGATTTGACAGTCAGACACAGTTATAAGTGTATCAGCGTTGTTCATAAATACTGGGAGTGAGGTGCTGGCTCCCGTTTGCCTTGTGTACATTGCTGGGGACTTGCAGGAGCCAAGGAAGGAGACTAGGAGAGGATGTAAAGGGCGGTGGTGCAATACCTTATGACCCTGTGTGGCATCACGTAGCATCCATGATACTGTACTTCATTTATTCATTCAACACTTATTCACAGGACACCTGGTCTGTGCCAGAGAATTATTCTCGGTGCTCCAGGAATGCATGGGGAAAAAAGGAATGTCCCTGCCTTCCTGAATTCATACTCTAGTTGGAGAAACACAATAAACAAGTAAACACATAAATAATTACAGGTTGTGCTTAGAGTGAAGAAGGAAAAAAGCAGGGTAATGTGAGATTAGATAAAGCAGGGTGCTCCCTTTGAGGTGGGCAGGGAAGGCCTGTCTGAGTCATTGAGAGTCAAAGGAGAGAAAGAGCCAGTCTTGACAAGAGCTAAGGGAGGGGCAGGCCAGCTCTGCAAGAGAAGGCAGGCCCTGGGGCCACACCACCTGGGCTTGAATACTGGTCCCTCCAACAACTAAATATATTAACGATCAGGTTAATTAATCTTCTAGATTTCAATTTATTTTTTTTTAATTTATTTCAAAGAGGGAGAGGGGGAGAGAGAGAATGATGATGATGATGATGATGATGATGATAGAGAATCATTCATTGATCGACTGCCCACACTGAGGATCAAGCCCATAACCTGGGCATATGCCCTGACTGGGAATCAAATCATGACCTCCTGGTTCATAGATAGACACTCAAACACTGAGGCATGCTGGCCAGGCTGGACTTCAATTTCTTCATCTAAACTTGGAACAATAATAGTACCTGACAGGGCTGTTGTGAGGATTAAATGAGCTAATGTATGTAAGGTACTTAGAATAGTTCCAGGTATGTAGTTATCACCAAATAAAAGTTCCTGGCAGAGGAAGGATCATATGTGAAGGCTGGAGACCTGAAAGGGTTTGGTGTGTTATAGGACCGGACAACCTGTCTGCACAGACATTACCCCTTTGGTTTTTGGGGAGACTGTAGAGCAGATTATCTGCCCCTTTCATACTGTGGTTTAGGAGTTTGGGAAAAGGGAACTCTCAGCCTTAGCACTGTCACCTGCAAAATCAGGCCTGAGTGGTGTGGTGAGCTGCAGCTGCTGCTGACACTTAGGCACTTCAGGATCTCTTCCCACTCTCCCTTCACCTCTCTTTTCCTCAACTACCCTCCCTTTCTCACCCCTTCATCTTTTCTCTCTGCCCCCCAGCCCTTTTCTCCCTTTCCCTCATCCCCTTTCTCATTGGCAAGGCCTGAAGAGTAGTGTCCCTGGAGGTGCTTAGTATGCAAAAGGGAAGCATGGGTAGGGCTGAGCCCATAGAGCCACCTCCAAAGCTAGCCATGCCCTCCCCCTGTGGGACTGATAGCCAGTGTCCCCCTCCCAGGCCCAGGCTGGAAACTCCATAACAGGGGAGCATAGTCATCTATGACCTTATCTTCTCTCGGGGTCCCTCTTTATCAAACGTGTCCTCAGACTTCCATTCTCTCTCTAAACCTCAGGCTTCTGTTTTCTTTAAAGCGTGGCCCAGAGACTTTCCGTGGATCCCTTGTGTAAGGATAATGAAGCCCAGCATCCTCAGCTGTGCAGACCTGATGGGTTGTCTGCCTCCCTTCTCGCAGTCCCTCAGGCCCCCTCCTCCCTCACCCACTCCACCACACTTACTCCCTCCCACCCCCAGGTCTCTAGACCTTTTGCTTCTCCATTTGGCCCCTCTGCATGTGCCTCAGCCCTGGTGGTCTTGCTGAAGGCTCAGCTCATATCTTATCTGCCCTGGGAACTATCTTCCAGATGCCCTTGTCCCAGGGTTTTCATCTTCTTCTGACCTTAACTACACTTAGTGCCTCTCACAGAGACACTATCACCATTAACCTTGAAGGATTTTGTGTGTGGTCACCTGTGTATGTGCCCGTGGCCTTGAGAAGTCCCTGGGAGGATTCACCCTGCAGCCCTTCTCCCAGAGCCTCGCCCTAGTGCAAACTCAGTGTGTGTTTGCTGCATTGGATTGACGAAAGCCTGTGATTTTCCTGGGATCTGGTTTGAGTCAAGCCAGAAACAACATGCTGAAGCTCAGGGGTTGTGGTTCTCAGCTGAGCTCACTCGCAGCATCCAGAGCCCTCGGAATGTAGGTCCTTTATCTGATGAAGAGTTGATGCAACCCCAGAGATGGGTCTGAATTTTGAATTTAGCTTTTCAATAAGGCCTATTTTAAAAAGTATATAAAATTTGAACCTTCAAGCTAGATAAACTTGGAAATAATTGTTTATATCATAGGTCTGGTATGGAAGGCTTTCAAATACCAAGCATGCGAGTATACTTAACACCATTCAGTATATAAAATTTTGATTTATGCTCAGCTGCTGTAGCTGTGCTTCTACTGTAGTCTTAAGATATGCACCAACCTTAATATACATTCACGGAGGCAGGATAACACAGACTTAAATTTGTGTGGGTTACTACAGAATGACATTATGCGGCTCAGATAATATGAAGTTAACTCTCTGCCTGAAGGACAGTGGAAAGCTCGATTTGGTGCCTGGCCAACTGATGGGAGGGCAGTAAGCCATTATTTGCAGTGGAATGACACTGACACTGTTTTTCAAGGATCCGCCTGATGTTTGGAGACCTTTTTGCCAATGGTTAGAAATGGTCAGGTTTCCGATCTTTGCAGAAGCTGCTGCTAAATGACATGTGTGCTTAACACTGATTATTTGGGGGCGGGGAAGGATAGGAGGGAGGGGAGAAAGCACTAATTACGGCTAAAAAAGATACGGTGGTAAATCTAAAGTACGAAAGTATGTGCTTTTGACCTCTCTTGAGGAATGAGCTGAGCTCGACCGCTTCAGTTAAAAAAAAACGGTAACATGGCAAATTTTCAAAATCCTGAACGGAAAGAGCTTCAGAGGAATTCATCCGGATGCAACGGTGCTTAGTTCTCTGAGGTTCTGATCTAAGAGAAGACAGATGAGCTGGCAGATGAGAAATGAGCTTCCTGTTCTCTGAGTATCCAGAACGTAGGGGGTGGGCTAGACCTTGTCAGGACCGGTGATAGTAATACCAACCCCCCACCCCCCAAAAAAAAACAAGCTCTCCCAGGCTAACATGTGAACATCCAGGTAATTAAGCTTCTGAGTTAACTGCTCTGTTGTTTCCTTTGTTCCAAATGTAGAATTCAGAAGGCTGCAAAAGGAAAAGCAATGATTGAAATAAAGATGAGGGTGCCATTTACTTCTTCTTATAGAAAGGATTCGGTTGGTAGCTGGAGTCTCTATTCTCTCTGCTTTTTCCTGGAGAAGGAGCTTCAAGCACAGGCTGCCCAAGGCTCCTCAGTTTCTGAGGCATGTGCTGTGGGCTCCTGCTCAGGTTAGAGCAGTGGTTCTCAACCTGTGGGTCGTGACCCCTTTGGGGGTCGAACCATACTATCACAGGGGTCGCCTAAGACCATCGGAAAACACAGGTATTTACATTGTAATTCATAACAATAGCAACATTACAGTTATGAAGTATGGTTGGGGGTCACCACAACATGAGGAACTGTATTAAAGGGTCACGGCATTAGAAAGGTTGAGAACCGGGTTAGAGGGTGGCCTTCACATGAAGATATATGCTCTTCCTCTTCCCTTCTTCCTGGGGAACATTTTATTGGGGCAAGAAGAAATAATTACTTCTTCCCTGAGGTCCCTACTACTGGGTAGTTGCAGTATTTAATTATTTGCAAAAGCTCTGTTGTAAGTTTCTTAGAGCATTCCCTGTCTATATTCAGAAAACCTAGATCCACGCAGGATGTTTCACAGGATATTTTAGCTGACAGTCATGGATCTTCAGACAGGGTTGCCAGCTCCGGAGAGGATGAAGAGCTGCCTTTGTCTGGTGCAGGAATTCCCCCACACAGAGAGCCTCTCTCTGCCGAGGCCCAACAATCCCCGAGGCACTCCTAGGCCATTGTCAGCGGGCTCTGATTATTAGAAAGTTCTGCATTGTGCTCAACCAAATCCTTCCCCAGGCAGTGGCTGCCCTATTGCCCTTGATTTCGCCCTTTGAAGCCCCACACAAAAATCCTTGTTTTCTTCTTCCCTTGGACAGCCATTTAGCCCTGGGGACATTCAAAGATAGGGAGCATGTTCCCCCTTTACCCCCCTACCCCCCCAGTCTTCACTTCTTCAGTCAGAATGCCTCAGTGTATGCAGTGCCCTGAAAAGGACAGGGCTAAGCATTGACACAGCTGTGCAGGTGGGGCCTAGGCAGCCGGGAGGACCACAGCAGCCTCGCGTCACAGTCTGGCCTTGTTCAGCAGAACCCAGACCCCGTTAAGCTCTCTGTGGTCCCCCTAGAGTTTGCTGTCAAGCCCTCTCGATGACTGTACACTGGGCCACTGAGGAGCTGCATGCATGTCTGTGTCAGAGAGACTTCGTGGGCTGTGGAGGAGCGTGTGTCCTGAACCGGTGCTCACGTGGAGTGGCTCTGGGCGACTCAGCCCCATCTCTGGGACTCAGATTCCTCATCAGTCCAATTACTTCTAAGCTGGTGGATTGGTTTTCCGTGGCTGCTATTACAAATCGCTACAGTCTTGGCTTAAAACAGCAGAAACGTGTTCTCACTCAGTTCTGGTGACCAGAAATCTGAAATCAAGGTGTGGGCAGGGCCCCACACTCCCTCCGGAGGCTCTAGGGGTGAATCCCTTCTTTGCCTCTTCTAGCTCCTGGCATTTCTTGATTTGTGGACACATCACTCCGGTCTCTGCTTTCGTGGTCCCATTGCCTCCTTCCCTGGTGTCTGTGTCAAATCTCGCTCCAGCTCACTCTTAGATGGACACATTTCTTGGGATTTAGGGCCCACCTAGATATCCTGGGAAATCCTTAACTTAATTACATCTGTAAAGATCCTTTTTTCCAAATAAGATAACGTTTACAGGTTCTTGGGATTAGGGTGTGGGCATACTTTTTAGGGGCTGCCATTCAGCCTTTGGGATCTCCACATTCTCTCCACCTATGTGACTTGTCTTTTCTCTCAATTGTATTTGGACCCAGCTCTCTGGAATCACTAGCCTCCGGTCTTCGTTCTGCATGTTTCACGGTCTCTTCCTTCCTGTAGTGTCCTGGCTGCTGCTGTGAGGATGGGGCTGCTCTAATGGCTCCTGTTCGCAGATGTGGGTGGGGCTCAGGGATGAGGCTGCCCAAGGAAATACGGGACTTGCTGGTCCACTCCCTCATTTTCAACCAGCGTGCTCTAGCTAGTCAGTGGAGTTTTTATCAATGGGAAGGAGATGCTGTGGCTATTAAAATATTCATTACCAATTCTTAGACTTAAGGGAGATACCGCAGTGAACGTGCTCTAGCCAGAGAAGGGACACCGAGGAGGACTTAATGCCTTTGCGTTTCCCCTCTAATTTAGTCCGAGACCGGCTCATTGAACTTGAGGGAAATTATTTATGTCCTCAGTGCCCAAACACATATCTCTTTCTGTAAAAAAAAAAAAAAAAAAGTAAAAATAAAAATTAGGAAATGCTGCTTTGCAGCCCTGAAGTGTGCTGTAGTGTGACCTTCTTGCCCTTTCACTAGCCTGTTTCAGAAGTTCCAAGGTTCTTTTTTTTTTCTTTCAATCCTCACTTGAGGGTATGATTTTTAAAAAATAATCCATTTTTTATTTTTTTATATATCTTTATTGATTTCAGAGAGGGAGAGAGATAGAAACATCAATGACGAGAGAGAATCATTGATCGGCTACCTCCTGCAAGTCCATTACTGGGGATCTAGCTCACAGCCTGGCATGTGCCCTTGACTGGAATGGAACCTGAAACCCTATCCACTGAGCCAAACCAGCTGGAGGAAATGTTCTTATTGATTATAAAGTGAGAGGAAGGGTGGAGAGGGAAAGAGAAACATCAGTGTGCCAGAGAAACATTAATCAGTTGCCTCCTCTATGCGCCAGATTGGGGATTGAACCCACAACCTAGATATGTACTCTGATCAGGAATCAAACTTATATAAATATTTCTCTCTTTTCCGAGTCCAGCTGGGCTAGAGAGCAGCCCAGTTCCTGAGTGGGGGACTGAGAAAGTGAAAGAGATACAGATACAGTAGGGAAAGCTGGAACTGGGTGGGACTACTGTCCTCTGATAGAGACAGAGACCCAGAGCCAATACAGCCTGTTTATTTTATACCCCAAATACCAGGAAGTTTTACTAAAAGTCAAGACAAAGGAGATTATGTGCATTCTTGGGTGGGCCCAAGTTGTATTCTTTCCTGGTGCTTGGCTGGATTTAGATAACAAAACCCACCCCCTGGTGCCTGGGCTGAAGGTCAAGCTGACAACACTTCTGCCTCTGGCAAGGTCTGTTTCCAGGACATGGCTCTGCCAATGCCACTGGATTCAGCTGACAGTAATGAAAGAAATGCTCGTGTGCCTTCCCACGTGTTCTCTACAAACCTATAACCTTTTGGTGGACAGGATGATGCTCCAATCAACTGAGCCACCTGGCTTGGGCAAGTCCCATGATTTTTTGTGTTGTTTTTTTGTTTGTTTCTGAGAGAAAGGGAGAGAGAGACATAAATGATGGGAGACAATCATTGATTAGCTGGCTCCTGCACGCCCTCAACTGGGGATCGAGCTCACAACCAGAGCATCGGTCCTGACAGGGAATCAAACCATGACCTGCTGGTTCATAGGTCCATGCTCAACCATTGAGCCATGCTGGCCGGGCCCCTGGTTCTTTAAGTGGGATCTTCAGTCTGCTGCTGGCTAATGGGCTCTCCAAATACAGTGCACCATAAAATGTACTTTTCTTCAAAAAGCGTGGGCACCCCTTGGTTTGCAGTTGATATTCCCGAGTCTGGCAAAGCTGATGATGGAATGGGGGTAAGCAGAGGGAGACAGCGGCCTGAGAAGGCCTGGAACCAAGCAGCTCCCAACTCTGCTCATGGCTGTCACTGCTGCTCCAGAGCATCCTCCTGGACTCTGCTCCACAGAGTTCAAGGTGCTTTGCTGAGAAAGGCCTGCCTAGGGATGGAGGTGGGAGGAGATGGGAGAAGACAGGTGAATCAGACCCTGCCCTGACTGCAGCTTCCAGGAGGGACTGACATTTAAACTGAGCCCTAGTGGGTGAGTAAGAGAGGAGGGAGAAAGAGGGGAAAGTCCAATAAAGCAGTGCACCCAAAGGTGCCCTCAATTGTATCCCCAATAGGGTGCATGATTGTCCTCTTCCTGGCCATCCAATCAGAGCGGAACTGGAAGAACCTCAGGTTTGAAAGGGACCTTTAGGATCACCTAGTAAGGCAGATAGATATTCCAGCTACACTGCTTGGAGCCCCACAAACAGGGAACTGGAGCAGTTAGAGATCTCTGCTTCTCATTTTGCTTCTGGGTTTAAAGAACAGCGACTTTTCCGTTTGCCAAGGCTTGTTCAATGCAGCCTCTTGGAAATATTCCCACATCACAACGTCCTGCTTTGTCTGGGAAGTCTTTTTCTTTTCTTTTTTGGGGGGAGGTGGGGAAGTCTTTTTCCAGGCTGGGGAAACTTTCCCGCTCCTGCCCCCTCGTCCCTCCAAGATAACCTCTTCAAGCAGGTCGTGTGGTCACAGGGTGTTTCTGAGGAACCAGCCCCACTTGGCTGCAAGCTTCTCTTGGGCTGAGCCCTGCTGCTCACTCAGTCCAGAGTCGAGAAGAGGGCTGGGTCCTGAGCATACAGTGCTGACTGAAGAAATGAAGGCCGGTGCCTGTGGTGACTGCCTTTCTTGCATCTAGCTCCCAGCTGCCCTCCTTGCTCTTTGCCATCACCAGGGGTGTCCTAGCTAAGCCAAGGGCAAATGTGGGCCTCTGTGTCTCTGTCCTATCCCTACTTCTGAAGTGGGGCTGGCCTGTCAGCCTCATATTAAGGAGGGATGGCCCCTGCTCTCTATGCTTTTGGAGGGTGGAAAGGCTGCTGCACTAATGTCCAGCCTCTGGAGCTGCTGCCCGTTGTCCTGGGTCATGGCCACACTCACCTTTGAATTTTCTCACCTGGTCCAGCTGCTCTTCCTTAGCACCGTGTGGCCTCAGGACTAGGGTCAGAGAGGCAGTGAGGTGCAGGAGAAGGTGCTGCTGGACTTTTTACTCAGTAAAACCTGGGTTTTCTAGCTGCATGACCTGAGGCACATTATTTACTTTCTTATTTCATTGATTATCTCTGAGTCGAGGACATGATCAGGTGGAGGATACGGTCGCTGTTTTGCCCTACACGTGGTAAATAATAAATGTTAATTCCCTTTTTATATGATCTAAAGGGCTGTCATTGGAGAAAAGAAAGACTTGTTCCCTGCCTTAGGGACTGTCCAGACTCAGACTTGGTTTTCCCCCAAGTCGTCATCCTTCCCAAATCCCATTAAGCCCCTCAGCCTCCTAACTCCTCAAGCATTGCTAGCATCCCGGGCTTCTTCCTGACTTCCATCTGCGAGTTACCACCAACTCGGTGTGTATTTGGAGAGGTCGCTTCCCCTGGCTGAGGGACTCAGTTGCCTGTCTCTGGACTGGGTTATTTCTGAGGTCTGCATGTAATTTCACAACATAGGTTGATCATCCACCATGTGGAGGGTGACGCTCGAGGCCCCAGGGCACAGAGGGAGAGGGAAACAGTCATCAGCCTTGTAGCGGTCACAGCCCAGTGTGGGGCCAAACAAGGAAAGCATTGTGATGAATGCGATGGTAGGGGCTGCTGGATCCAGAGCCGGAGGAATCCAAACCAGAATAGGGAGAGACTAGCCATTTGAGGGATGAATGGGCTCTTTGCCTTCAGGGAAGAATTATCCCAAAATGCTTGTTGCCTGAACGAAAGAATGAAGGATGGAGGCTGGTCCCTCCCAGGTGGCATTACAATTTTTCCTTTTGGAATTGGAACGACCAACATGGAAAACCCCAGCAGCGATGCAGGTTAGAGGGACCTTGTTTCCTCTCTTCTCCTCCTGCCTTTCTGGAAAGAAAAAAATTAAAAAATCCAAACCTCCAGAATATATTGACCTTTACTTACTGAGCTCTTGGGATGTGCGGCACAGTTTAACAAGTACCGTTTGTGTGCCTCCCTGAGAAATGTCTAGGTAGACGTAGAATTACATGCCTAAAGAGAATTCATCCGTCTTTTTGCCACGATCGTGTTCAGAGCTAATTTTCTAAAGACAGTTCCATTTTCCCAGTTGTCTGAATGATAGTTACAAATTGTGCACTATCGTGCCTTCTCTTGTATTTATTCTGCCCAATTTAATTTGGTTAGATCCTATAAGCTTTTATTGATTGCCTATTATAAGTTAGCCATATGTCGAGAGGCTTAGGGGTGTGAGAGAATGTATCACTCTCCAGAAGTTTCTTTTCTAGCTCGACTGATAAAACATATACCGAGGAATCAGCGAATAAAGCCATCTATTCATTGGGGATTGCTGAGTAGGTTGGTGTGCGTGCCAGGATTCCTCCCCCTGTCCCGGCAGAGAAGTGTGGAGAGATGGATGGGGAGGATGGTTCTCCAGAAGGCTTTTGGAGGAGGCTGCGCTGGAGAAGGGCCAGGGATGGCAAGCGGAGTGGAGGTGCAGGGAAGAGAGCAGAACAGCAGGTGAATTCAGCATGACCTAACCTTTCATTCTCATCTTTAGCCCCTCATTCTCATGCCTTCATAATGGAAATAGTCCTTCAAACTATGACACTTTTAGCATGCCTCAGGACCTTTGCCTAGTCGGCTCCATGCCCTCTCCTACCAGGAAAACTCCACGTTTTCCCTTAGTTCAAGTCCGCTTCTGCAACTCGCTCCTCATTAACTCTCCCGCTCTGGGCTTCTCATCATGTTTTGTTCATCTCTTCGTATGGCTCGCCTGGAGCATTGCAGACCCCCCAAGAGCTTTCAGGCAAATAAAAGGATGAGAAAGTAAATGACTGATTATTGGGTTTTGAGTCTGACTTACTACTGGGACTGTGAAATGTTAAGGAAGGAGTGGAGGGCGCCAAGGGGAGAAGGAGGGGAGGTATTAAGAGGGGGGAGGAGGAGAAGGGGGACCCTGGGCTACTCTGGGCGTGGGTGTTGGGTAAATACCTTTGGAGAGGGAATAGGATATTGGCTTTCCAACGAATAGATGCACACAATAAAAAAAAAATACTCTGAACAATTACCGTAGACACTAAACATATGGGGGGAAATCTGCCTCCGGAGTAATCAAAAAGCTGCAAATGAAAGCAGCAACACCTCATTAATAGCTCTACTAAACCAGGGGTGAGTGAGCAGTTGGGGGAAATAGCTTTCCCATTGTCTGAGGGAGGGACCCCGGGATAACCTTTCTGGAGGGCAATTTGGCCGTATCTAAAGCCTTAAAGACGTGTGCAGTCTTCCACCCAGCAGTGCCTCTCCTGGGAATTCATCCTAAGCAAATAACTAGAGATGTATTATGCAAAGATGCTTATCTCAACATCGTAATACAGACATTGCTAGAGTAAACCAAATGTCTAGCGATAGCGTTACAAACGGCCCTCCTCGCTCCGTGAAAAAGAATGTTGTAGAATAAGAGGCAGGAGAATTGTTTTAAGAGTAAAATCAGGCTATCAACCAGTACATAGAGTAAGTTCCCAATGATGTTGAAAATGTGAATTTTCACCCCAAAAGTCTAGAAGGGTAATTAGCAACTTGTGGAGTATAGTTGGGTAAGTTTTTATTTTCTTCTTTTCCAGGAAGAAAAATTTCCAGTTTTTCTACCAAGCACATAGTATATTACCTTTATAATCTGGGGGGTTGGGGTGAGGTGGGGTGGGGATGAGTGTTATGTAAGAAGAAGAGATAAGCCATTGGAGAGCATTGTTTTTGAGTCTCATTGGGTTGAAAGCAATTCAGACACATTGTTTATCTTGCAAATTCCAGACAGGTAGTGTTTTGAGAAGGGAGAGTGGTCTTAGGTCCATTTGTGTGTGTATTTATAGAAGTGAAAGCTTTGGGGAAAGGAAGTAGATTGATTTTTTTTTTCCCCTTGAAGTTTTGAAATTATTTTTGCCACTCCATTTGTAATTGAGCCCACGGAGCTATTCTTATTTCCTCTTTTCTTAGGTGCTACGTTAGACCTAAAAATGTTACCTGGCTTAGGATGTGGGTTTTGCTAAAATTATTCCCTTTGAAGTCTTCACTGGACTTAACCAATGGGGTCCCAAAGAAGACCACCGTTTGAGATCTTGTTTTGCTTTGCTATCAGATGCGTATTGCCCCCGCATCCTTGGGTAAACCTGGATGGCCAAATAGGAAACCACTTTTGCTTTGTTGGGGTGGTTTCATCAGCCTACATGTAAGGGACTCAGGAAGACACCTGCTTTGGGCGCTGTCTGTTGGAAAGGTTTATTTAGAGGCCAATCTGGCATCCACCTTATCCTGTGGACGTAACATTAGTCTGCAGAAAAAGAGATCAGAGCTGGGTAGAATCTCTTTAAATATTAATTCTAGCG
>PVJN01035096.1:0-22324 GCA_004026805.1 Lasiurus borealis
CTGCATTCCTCAACTTCCCACTCACGCCTTCCTGGGCAAACATTGTCCAGAACTGATAGCCCCCGCAGTGTCAGAATACAGCTGATAGAAAGGCATAATCACAGAGAGGAGACCCCCCCAATCGCAGGGCTCTATGGTTCATAGGACGCTGTCAATTACATACCCTCAAGGCCCGGAGAAATCATCTTCTCCAAATGCTTCCACCGTGAAAAAGACTAGTTTGGTACCTCTGTCTGGGGCTTTAAAAGTTATTTTTGTCCTTGAAATCTAATAGTGGGTTATTGGTAATTATAGGAAAATAGATGGAGTGGAAATAAAGGGTTTTGAAGTTTTGTTCTGGTCCCAATATTATATTTTGAATTTCTTATTCAGTTAGACACAACTCCTGAGACCATGACCTCCATGATTATAGCGGAAAAAGGCCCCTATTGTCAATAAGCCCATGATTTTCACCTTTTTTCCCTCCCTCTAACTGGCATAATTTCTCTGGACACTGCTGAGAAAGGATGCTACCTAAATGCTTGTTTCCCAGGGTGCCATTTCCATGAGTCAAGTTTACATGAGGCAAGGGCACAACAGAGCCCTTCATTGGTCTTTATTTAGAGAACTCGGAACCTATGCTCCTTCAGACACTTTCATGGTTACCCACTGACAACAAGACTGAAAGCCCCCCTCCTTGGGTGGGCCTTCTATTTCCTCTGTAATGGCATGCACATTCTTTCTCAGTCACTCTGTCTCATTCATTCATTCATTCATTATTCATTTCATAAATATGGATTCACCACCTCTTCTATGTTGTAGAACCTGTCCTGGATTCTAGGGATATAAAAAAGAATAACAATACTCTGTTTTTCTGTTCTCAAAGGTCTACAATCTAGAACAGTGGTTGCCAACCATTGGTCTGTGGACCATTGGTGGTCCATGAGGTCTGAAAGGTTGGCGACCACTGGTCTAGAAGACAAAGATCTAAACAAAACCACAAGCAGCATTGCCTGTGATAGTGCAATGGAGGTCTGCTTAGGGCAAAGCAGGGGCATGAAGAAGGAAGAATTTCCTTATACTCAGTGTGGAACTGGCAGGTGGATCATAGAGGTTCCATAGAGGAAGTGGCTCCAATGTGTAGCTACGTGAATATAGAGAAGGCATCCAGTTAGAAGCAGTGTCTTGAGTTAGGCCATAAAGGAATAATGACCAGAGTGTACTCAGGAACTACAGCCAGAACATACATAGTTGACCAGGAAAAGGCTGGATAGGAGGGCAAAATCAGAGTCTATAAAGCAGCATGAAGTTACTAGAGCCATTAATGGATGTGGTGTGTGTGTGTGTGTGTGTGTGTGTGTGTGTGTGTGTGTGTTGGGGTGGGGAGGTGTTGATATGATTAGATCATAAGCCTCAGAATGGAAGATTATATTCAGCCTGCTAAAAAATTATGTGTTTAAAGTCTATAATTAGATAACAAATAGTTTCTTGAATATTTAAAGGAGCAGCACACCTATAATAATTATTTTAAACCAAAAATATGAATAGCCTACAAGACATCCAGCTGCCAGATTCAATCATGAAATATGTAGTCAGTCTAAAACTTCCTGGCTCACTAGTGTACGCTGCTGAACCCATTCTTGGAAAGATCGCTGGTTATTTCTGAGAGTCCCTGGGGGACTCAGAGGCTGTCTTGTCTGTCAGGGATTCCACCATGCTCCCATCTCCTTTGCCTGCCCTATTCTGATCTCCTTTGATGTTTCCATGTGTACTCTCCCACCCACTGGGGGGCACTGGTTTCAGGGGGCAGTGCCTGGGTGTCACTGTGCTTCAGGCTTTGGCAAGGCAGATCTAAAAAGGGCCCCACTTAGAGGAAGAAAGTCTCCCCCCAGTTCTGGGCCATGCAGACCCCACAGCACCTGAACTTGAAGCAGAGGATTACGGGAACTCTTCCTGAAAAGCTGCATCCTCCTCGGCCTGTTCCCCTGCTCTAGGGCCAGGTCCTGAGCAAAAGTTATTTCTCTTCTACCTCTCATCCTAGTCCCTCAGAGTATGCCTCGTGTCTTCCCCAGTTAAACTCAAATGCTTCCACATTGCTGCCTATTCTGTGAAGTAAACACATCCTGTTACAGAAGCCAGCTACCCTGGCACCTGCACATTATGAGCAGGGAACACTGAGCTCAAAAAAAAAAAATTAGAAGTAGGAATGTACAGGGACTCAAGTAGCAAAAGCCAGGGAATAATTCTCAAAAAAGAAGGGGAGATAATGTGGGAATCAATTTCAAATATATTGATTTGATCTCAACTTTGATGATTAGAGAGAAATGTAAATGTATATTTGGCAAAGTATTAGAAATAAAAAATAATAATTTTAAATCACAAATAACCATAGGATGTATGCACAGATAGATTGCATCCACAGAGACAAAGACAGGAAACCAAGGTAGCAGTGAGAATGCCAAAGAAATGAAGCTTATAGCAAGCTGAAATAAGTAGGGCAAGACCTGCTACCCCAGTGATGATGACTGCCTTAATACCCAGTGTTCAAACTGATGACTTTCCTGGTGGCATAATGAAAATCTAAGAGAAAGAGTCACCTAAACAAGATGGCAGAGACAGACAAGCTAGAAAGTAGAAAGATGAAAAAAGACAAAATAGAAAAACACAAAGGAAATTAGTCCTGGAAAGAGTAATATCACTCTATACATAATAGTAAAACATTAAATAATGGTCAACTGTCCTAGGAGAATATTCTTTAGAATTCAGCTCTGCTCTGAAGGGAAGGAGAAAAATGATACAGTTAATTATTGGATATGTATGTTAAAGGAAGGTTAAAAATATACACTTTATTGAAGTTTTTATTTTAAAAGAACACAGGTTTCATGTAGAACACTTGGAAAATTAAAAAAAAATAATGTAGAAGAAATCAAAGGTTACCTGTCATCTCAGAAGCCTTTATCCAATTTTTCCCCCTTGATCTTAAAGGAGACTTGGCTGGGGGAAGGAAGGCAGCAAGAAGGGAGTGAGTGAATATTTAAAAAGAAGAGGATCTGAGTGGTGAAAAAGGTCACTGTTGATCCCATTTTCCCTCCTCTAAATTCTGATGTCTAGAAATACAAGGATTTTTTAACCTTTTTTTTCCTTTTTCCCCTAGAATCCCAATATAACTGAGCAGGGGCAAAGATTCAATGAAGACAAGAAAATGGAGGCAGTGACTTTTATTAATCCCCCCCACCGAGATATTTTTCCCATTGACTTTTTTTAGAGAGAGAGTAGAAGAGACAGGGAGAGACACACAGAGAGAAATATCGATGTGAGAGGGGTACATCAATTGGTTGCCTCCCACACCCACCCTGACTGGGGCCAGGATCAAGCAACTGAGGTATGTGCCCTTGACCATAATCAAACCTGAGACCCTTCAGTCTGCTGGCCAATGCTCTATCCACTGAGCCAAACCAACTATGGTGGAAGCATTTATTTTAATTCACTTAAAAATTCCAGAGAACATATAAAACCATCTAAGAAAAGTAGTCTAAGAAGTTACAAAGATGAAGGGGAAAGAAAATCTCATGGCCTCTGTCCCAGCCTTTAGAAAAGGAGAAGGAGGAACATGTAGATCAGAGAGGGAAGAATGTGATGTAGAGATGGGCTTCCCAGGATAGAGGGTGGGAGAAAACTGAAATACTGAAAAGAACTCCAGACCAGGAGCTCAGCTGCAAGGAGAGCCAAGACCAGCTCATGGAGGGAAGAGACAATTTGCTAAGTATGTATCTCCCTTTAGTCAGGCTGGGCATGTTGCCCCATAGGTAGGTACCTTAGCAGTAAGCTTGCTTCATTTCAGTGGATTCCAGCTCAATTCAGGGGAAGCAGGACCATCTCATCTCATTAGAGTTGAGTGGTCACCTAGAGTCCACGGAAATGGAATGACCGCTGGGTGCAGGGGTGGGATTGAATCAGGCACCATCCCTGGGAAGGCATCTGTGTTCTGTGAGGAATAATGCGCATTTGATTTTTCACATCAGTGCAAGTGTTCCCAGGCTAGAGGCAATTCAACAAATACAATGGGGTTAGGGGTGGGGAGGGAGGGCTTTTTATGGATTTTTAATTTAGGGATTTTATGCAAGCATTCATCTCCCAATAACAGAACAGCAGTGTTCTCTAATGAGTCTCTGGGATGGAGAACAGAAAGTACAGAAGTAGGGAAGGTGGTAGGTGGGAAATTTGGCTTAAATGTGCTTTTGCCTGTGCCTTCCAGATAATTATAATGGGGTCTGCCTCTCTCCCATTATGCCTGCCATCCTCAGTATTAAATGATGATGATGATTACTAATAATTACCCCTTTCATGTATTCAGCGTTTTCTACTTTGCACTTACATGTGGATCCCCTTACCATGAGCCTAGGAGACAGGAAGGGCAGGTACCTCTCTGCCCAGCTTTGAGATGAGGGGCAAAGCTGCTGTGCCCCTGCCCTGGGTTACTTTGCTTGTGAGGGACCCAAGCACCTAATGGTATTCACTTCTCCCTCTCAAATTAATATCTGGCTCTTTAGAAGGCTAGGACTTTTTTTTCACATTTGAGGATATAATGGATAAGTATATGGATATGGATACACCATGTACTAATAATTGAGTTATTATACTTTACTAGTAAATATATAGCACTATTAAGTTCAGAGTGTATCTCTTCCTTCCTTCCTTCCTTCCTTCCTTCCTTCCTCCTCCTCCTTCTTCTTCTTCTTCTTCTTCTTCTTCTTCTTCTTCTTCTTCTTCTTCTTCTTCTTCTTCTCTCTCCTCCTCCTCTCTCTCTATCTCTCTCTCTCCCTCCCTCCCTCAGTCATTTACTTAGGAATTTCAAAGCCTTTTCCAACAAGACATTACCTCCTTTGTCAGATACAATGGCTAGAAGTTTTGGCAGGCTTATCTCAGCTTTCTGCTTCTTTGTATAACAGAGCCCAGTCTAGGGATAGAACTGGGCATCAGCATTGCATTTAGGAAACTGGATTTGGAAGAGTGTGCATGTAAGGTACCACCTGCACTGCTCCATGGCTGACTGCTGATGATTCTCCATGATCTGGAGCTAATCCCAGGGATTAAGTGAGCATCTGCTCCCGATGCCTGATGGGGCCAAGCCATAAACAGAGTGGGTGGATCAGGCTCAGGCGAACCAGCCAATGTGGGGAGGGCTGGGCTTCTTGGAGAGCTTTGGAGATTTGACCCTGGCTGCTCTGCCATGCCCTCAGCACTGTGCTCCATTCTGCCCTCACCCAGGTTCTCAGCCTGGGCACTGTGCACAGTGCACAGAGGGTCTCAAGTCATCCAATTCAAGGGTCTCCTCCACTCTGACACCTTGGTGATTAAGAGCCAGGGTCAAACGGCTGCTGTTTGTACCTGCTGTGCAATATTTTGTGCATTGTGATCTTGGGCAGGTTGCTGTGGGCATGAAGCCATATCTCTTTTACCCTTCTAGAATAGGGATCATGGCAGTCATCCACTCCCGGAGTCACAGTGCAGATAGGGTGAGCTAGTCCTCTCAATGAGCCTATGCATTGATTGCCACCAGTGTGCATAACATCATGCTGCTCCTTCTTCTTTTTGTTCCCTGCTCACCAGTTCAGCTCAGGTGCCACCTCCCAGAATTCCAGTACATATGAATCTCCTTGCTCTCTGCCACATGTTATTTGCCATTTATCTTGTTAGGTTCATGCATTTGTTTGTCAGTTTAATACATCTGAGTCTTTGAGCATCTCCTGGGAAGAATCTGTTTCAGATCTTAATTTTCTGAAGAAACATACACACACACACACACACACACACACACACACACACGCGCGCGCGCGCGCAAAGGGAAAGCAAGGCTGGGGGGAGAAATGAAATGAATGAAGAGACCATCTTTGTTTTAATCAAGTCAAATGTGAGTTTCTTTCCCACACTTCCTCCACGTTTGACATAGCGGTCTTTGTACGTAATAGCACACACTCTGCAGAAAGTCATCAGAGAGCTCTCTTAACAGCCAGTGTTTGGAAGTCGAAAAAGTAGTGGTGATGAATCCAAAGCCCATAAGTCCTCAGGAGGCAGAGGGACTGCCATCTCCCTTTGCAGGCACAGAGCATGTAAGACTGCACCTCAAGCTTTTCTCGAGCTGGAGTGCTTGTTTGTTTCTGACATCTTCTTCCATTCTCCTTGAGATTCCTTGCAGAGATGGGAGGACAGGTGGGCAACATGTCTAAAGGGTCAAGTTCATCAAAAGTGAAGAGAGTTTCTGGAGTTAACAGGAGCTGAGGAGCACCTCCAGCAGAGTTCAAGGTACCAACAAGAGCACTGGCTTGGCACCCTGGCACTGGCCCAGGTCATGGAGCCACAGATCTTCCTGGACTACCTTGGACAGGCAGCCTTACCTCTGTGGCTTCTTGATCTAGAACACAAGCCAGGGTCTCCTCTACTCTGACACAAGGTGTCTTGTCACAGCCCCTGCAAGCATCACCGAATCTGTGCACAGAAAACAATTAATATTTAAAGTAATGGCACTGAGTCATCTAGAAGCTATGAAAGGGAATTTATTCGCCATGGTACCTCTACGTCTGGGGAACCTGAGAGCTGAGGGATTCTACAGAGCCAAATCTTCCAGATCACTGAATTCTATCTACTTTTAAATATGCAAACTTAATTTTGTTGTAACCTTAAAAAATGTTCCTTTAGAATTTTCTTCATGATATTTAATGTTCTGTTCTAATTAAAGAGAGGATGGAGAGAATACTTGCTCTTGCTCTTCTCTGGCTGACCCCAGGCCAATGGTTCTGAACACTGCCATGGGTTTGAATTTTATCTCCACTGACCCTCCCTGCATCTTTCTTTCTTCACTTCCTTTAGTCTTTGAGGGTGTCACATGGCAGGGAGTAGAAGGGACAATGCTGTTAAATATGCAGCCCCAGGCCTGGAGCAGGACAGGGATTTTCTCCGAGTTGGGGAAGGACCAGCTCTCTTTATCTTCTGAGCCATAGTTCTAGAGAACTCCAGGTGCCAGCTTGCCTAATTTGCAACCCTCATTTTCCTTCTCAGAGGGTCTCTAAGCCATCCAATTCAAGTGTCAAGTTTGGCTCCTCATAGACTTGATTGATATTGTTGCTGATGAAGACTACCCCATCATAGAACTGACTGTATATCATATTTTCACATTTTCAATCTAGGGAGAGTCTTTGGTGAGGGCTAATAAATTAAAAAACAATATCCTGCTGTAGCAACCTAAGATCCTGTTCCTGCTTGGGTATACCCAGAAGATAACTGGTCAGACTCGTATATAAGCATTGTATTTTTTCTTTTTTTCTATGTCTCTCCCTTCCTTTCTTTCTCCTCCACCTCCTCTCCCCTCTCCTCTTCTCTCTCTCTCTCTCTCTCTCTCTCTCTCTCTCATCAAAGAGACTCTAATAGTGTGAAGCGTATCCCTGCTATAAATCAGCTGTGATGCTGCTCGGCACGTCCAGAGCTCCAGGACCATTCACTTCTCATAGCCCTTGCCTGGCATTATTGATATACACCATCTTAGATGGGAAGTTGAAACTTGGTTGCCCACCATGATATCTAAACAACCAGGCTCAGACCAAAGTGTGACAGGGAGGTGACCCCTAAAGACTAAAGCAAGCAAATATTATATTGTAACATGATGAGATCTTCCTTAGAAGGAATGGCTCTGCTTTGTAGCATGTATCCTTTTTTCTCCAATTCATGTGGAAAGGGAGCACATGCCCAGAACATGTGACTATAGGCTGTAGTAAATTTATAATGTGTGAACTTAGGCTAAATTCCATTTTCTGTATGTTTCTGGATAGGTTTGGCCTCAAAAATGATTCTATTGGAAGATTTGTTGGGTCACCGGAGGGCCTGCAACTTCCCTACCTTCCCCTGAGTCCTAGACAAAGTGTGTAGGTTTTGCTCTAAAGCAGAATACACTTAAGATCATAGGGAGTAAGAACTCAAGTTCAAGAACATCATAGACTGGCCAGCTTGTTCTTGTCCTCCACCTTTATTTCATAATATAGCCCCAGGGGGCCTTGTCTTTTCCTTCCATAGGACATCACACTGGTCCATTACTTGTATATTATTATGACATCCGAGTCTAGCTGGAAATAGCAACTACTCTATACACCTTGGTAAGACATACTAGAGGTCTGGAAATAAAGCCTACAAAAATTCAAGGGCCCCATGCCATTGTGAAATTTTTAAGTGTCCAGTGGTCTGGAGCATGTTAATATATCCCTTCCACAGTGAAGGGCAAGTAGCTGCCTCCAACCCCTCTGCCACTGAGAAAGAAGCACAATGCTTAATGGATATCTTTATATTTTGGAAGCAACACTTATCTCATTTGGATATACTCTTCTGACCCATTTAGAGTGATATGAGAATGTGCTTATTTTGGGTGGGGCTCAGAATAAGGGATGGCTCTGAAATAGGTCCAGACTACCAGGTAAGCTCTCTGCCACTTGGACCATCTGATCCAATAAACCCAATGGTGTTTGATGCTAGATAGAGGTGCTCTTGTAGTCTTTGGGAAGCTCCTATAGGTAAATCACATAACAGAAAGATTTTGGAGTAAAACCATATTCTCTCTTTATATAATTATTGTCCTGTTTAGACATAGCTCTTGTCTTAGTAGAGAGTAAAAACTTGACCATGGGCCACCAAACTGCCATGTGACCTGAGCTGCCCATAACAAATAGATATTGTCTGATCCACCAAGCCTTGATGTTGAGCATGGACCAGGGATGTTCCATGAAAGTGATATGTATGAGATTGGGCTGAAGCAAGCTGTGAAAGCACAAGTATGTGGCATGAGAAAGTGGCCCAGATGTCCATAGACTCTACTCCTGCTACACTGTCCATTCTCGCTCAATCTATGGCCTCATAGGGAACTCCCTATGATCAATAAACTGAAGAAAATATTATACTTGTGTTTTACTGATAGTTCTAAATGTCATACAATCACCATTAAAAAGTATATAGTTGCTGCATTATATAGCCTCTTTCCAGATGGCCCCGAAAGGCTACAGTGAATGGAAATCATACCATTGGCAGGATATGGGGCAGTACTCAGGAGAGATGGCAAGAGTTGCAGATTTATATCAGTTCATAGACTGCTAATGGTTTGGCTTGCTGCTCATGGACTTGGGAAGAATATTAATGGAAAATTGGTGACAAGAAAAGCTGGGGAATAGGCATGTAGATCAACTTGTCAAAATGCTAAGGTATTTGTGTCACATGTGAATGTACATCAAAAAGAGATCCCAGTGGAGTTGGATTTAATAATCACACAGTTAGGATTATCTATTCTGTGGATACCAGTCAGTCTCCTTTTCTAGACATTCCTGTCATTCCCTAATATGTTCATCAACGAAGTGGCCATGATGGCATAGATGGAGGGTATATGTAAGCTTAGCCACATGTACTGCCACTCACCGGAGATGAACTGGCTGTGGCACTGCTGAGTGGCCAATCTGCCAGCAGCAACACCAACACTGACATGGCACCATTCCCAAGAGTGGCCAGCCAGCTACCTGGGGACAGGTTGATTACATTGGCCTGCTTCCATTATGAAAGTGGTAGCACACTGTTCTTAGTGAAAAAGACACTTGATCTCTATATAGTTTTGCCTAATGGATACATTTTACCTATGAGAGCCTACAGAAATGTTACAGAAATTGTCTTTAAAATTAAGAAAAAAAATTTGCTATCTTATGTCCAGGACTTTGCCACATTAAAATATTCAGATTAGGAAGTGAAGAACATCTCACAGGGTGGGGTAGGTTATGCTGCACTAAAACACAGCTTCAAACACCTGATGGCTTCACAGAACTTATTCCTACCTGTTATCATTATAGGTTGGTTGGAGGCTCTGGTTCACAACCTATATTGAAAAAGCAGCCACCTTCTGGCAGGCTGCCAGTTATGATGGTAGAAAGATGACTTTATGGGATATTACATCGATGATAAAATTGATAGGTCCAGGCCACATACTCCTAACGTCAAGTGAACCACTAGAAAGTTCAATGCTACCAGAGCCAGAGCATTTTGGTGATCAGAACTGATGAGTACTTTGGAGGTGAGGCAAGGCTGTAACTTGTAGGATTCCCAACAATACTGAAGGTTGACAGCTGTTTGTAGGGAAGAGATAGAGGAAAGAGAAGAAGTCAAGATGTAAAATTGGAGCATTTAGTTTGGGTCAGGTAAAGAGACCTGAGTCATTCACTATTCTCCAGTACACTATAGCAAATAGTATTCAGCTCAGCTCCCAGTCATCAAGGAAAAGTAAACTTGTGTTCTGCACAATCTGTTTAAGAGGGCTTAAGTATATTACATTTTAGAATTGGTTCTAAACAAAATCCCTAAAATATTGATGTTTTATGTGTAAAGAAACACTATGTTCAGCTTATGGTTATTCTGAAAAGATCCTTAATAGTGGCAACAGGATGGAATTGCCACTGGTGTTTTTATTGTCAGAATCACCATACTCGCACTGGGCCTTATTTCTCATGAATTAAGTTGCAAGCAGCAAGGAAAAGAGCCATAACCTAGTTGGAGAACATTCATTCCTTTAAATCCGTCAGCAGGCTACTTTCAGCTGCATCAGTTGAGAACATGTTGGGATGACATTCAGCCTTAGATAAGACTGTTTTGAACAATATGAAAAATCACTGGTATTCAGGAAATTAAATCTAATTTACTCTACAAATTGCCAAACTATCAGTACTATCAAACCTGTTTATTAAAAGGCAAGAGAGTCGGCCTGGGTCACAAGCTGTGGCTGGGATAATAAGATGAAGATGAAGCCCACTAATGTAGATAAATCGTGTTTGATTATTAGGCCAGAGGTAGCCAATTGGAGGACTTTCACCTCGCCTTCCCTGTCATCCAAAGGTGTCTGTGAGCCAGTCAGAAAGTCCCCAGAGTCAGGCCATACTGATTGATTTCCATGGCACTGAGAGACCCATGTCATTGCCCTCAATCTGGGGTCATTAATAAAACCATCTCCACTTCTCCCCAGTTACAATTTAAGGAGGTCTTTATGATGTAGAGGTGAATAGGATAAGGAGAGGAGAGTGGCAGGTAATGGTGGTGGCAGTAGCAGGAGTAGGAGGTTGGGATTGTTATACTCTTAAGTCCTAAGGTGTAGATAGGATAGGTAATAGTTGACTTTTATTCCAAAATTACTTAGGGTGATCTACAAAACTTGGTAAGGTTTAAGGTTGGATTTTTATAGCTTAATAATTGCAGGCATACACATATAATGAGGGAGAACAGGACAATGTTAATCAACTCTTTATTCTTAAAGAATGATCAGTCTTAATTTATAGTGCTTACCTGCTTAAAATGCTCTATCTCAGGGTATTCAGGTCTTAAATTTACTCATCCTTGGAGGTCTCTCTTATAACCCCTCTCATCTTAAGAAGTCCTCCTTTAGTATTCCAGTCCTTAGCTTTCTTTTTTTTTTTTGAATCCTGTCCCAGTGAATATTAATAACATTTGACTTGACAATTATCATAGCCTTTACCACATTGCATTTTGACAAATCTTTTTATAAAATACCTCCCTGAAACTACAAAATAAATATGTGGAGAGATCTAGCAACTTGTCCAAGATCACACAATTCGTATCTCGTGCTGTTGCTAAGCTCCCTGTCAGTGTTTGATTCCATGGGGTAGTTTGATCTTGAGGGAAAAGAAACTTCATTAGGATGTGAATTGTAGTAGACTAGGGAATACAGTGTGAAGCATACGTTTCTTCCTGGGGCTAAAAAAAGCAAGGCCCTCCAGTAGATGTTAAGCAATAGCCCTTCGGCCATTGTAGGCACACAGACTGAATACCTGGGTTCACTAATTTAGAAGATTATTCCTTTCCATTGACATTTAGCCTGCAAGTATTTTCCATAGTCCATATCTGTGCCTTTCTCTTTGTTCCAGGCATCCTTCAGCACAGCCAGCCTTTATCGTAGATACTTTCTTAAACTAGGAAAAGGGAGTATGAATGAGAATAGAGAACAACCCTTGAACATACAGCTTCAAACCCCAGATCTTAATTTCATGAAATAAATGTGTGGGTTTGGGTCACCATTCATTCAGTACAATCCAGTGCTAAGTTCAGGAAACCACTAGAGGACTGTTGAGGTGGAAGAAGGGAGGGATGAAAATTGCTCACAGTAATCCAAAGGCTTTATTAGTCTGTAATTAGGAGTGATGGGGGGAAGCCAAGTGATGGAAAATTTAAGCTGAATTGCAAGAAAAAAACCTAGTCCCTAACAATGAAGAGTATTCAACTGTGGAGGAGGATGACAGAGACAGAGCAGGGGCAGTCACTCATAATTTCTTTATTGGTAATTTGGTCTCTATATTTTGGATGAAATACATATCTGGGAGCCATGCCAAGCCATGCAAGGGATGCCCTTTAACCGGCATTGAGGGTGATATCATTAATGGCTCTGGGAGAGGAAAATGAGATAATCTTGAGAACCTACTGAGAATGAGAAGTCCAAAGAACAAGGTATTGTCTTAGGTTTGAGTCGTGGTGCTGCACATCATTTGTGTTACTCAAAGTTGAGGGCTTGCATCACTGGAAAAAATCCAGTGAAATCCCATCTTGCTTCCATTACCTCTTAAAAACATCCTTTACATCCCAACCTTAGAGAAATCTGAATTCTCAGAATGTAAGTAGTCTAGGAAAGAATTAAAACAGAACTCTGTTCCATGTAATACATTTATTTTAGAAGGGAAAGAAGAGTAGCCATAGGGTTTTAAAATGAAGTAAAACATACGTAAGCCACAAATAACTTTTCATCACCCTTCTGGTAAGATTAATTTGTGAAGATAAACCTTAGATGCTTCCTATCTAGAACACTCCCTGCACATTTTAAACAACAGCACATTCTTCCTTTAGTCTCTCATCTGGGTGGATTTTGTACGCTGATATTTTCCAATGTATTTAATGTTAACTCAACATGTACATGCCTGTGCACATACATACAAACCATTTAAAGAACTCATTTTTTTTCCATTTGTCATCAGTAGTTCCTAGTGCAACTGAAAATATAATTTCAGGAAATGTCTGTTTTGCTTTTAAATCCAATATAATTGTCCTTCAAATCCATTTCCTTCCTCTGCTAAAAAGGCACATGTGAATTTAGTCACCATTCATCTTCCTCCTGGAATCCATCTTAACTCAACTCATCATATAAGAAGTCTTCCTGCCATTTAAGGCTTAATTCCAACACTGCTACTTAAAAAAAGGCCTTCTTCCAACCTCCTCAGCAAGAAGGAGTCACACCTTTCTCTGGAATTCTGAGACTGTGTGAATAACCTAAGGATGCTCAGACACCTCTGCCTTCTATAGAAAGTATTTGTACTCATGCTTTGTCTACCTTTCTGGAATGTACTTTCTTTGAAGTTGAGGAGCATGTTTCACAAAGCTTAAAACTTTCCACACTAAATAGCAAGGTCCTTTTAACCTAGCAGTTACTAGAAAGAACTTTTTTTTAAGAGAATAAATAAATTAATAATCAGAAAATGAATTTTTTATCGTATCACTCTTCCACGTAGGACATATGCTGCTTGATCTTTTCTCCAAAGTCTCATTAGGCTCTGTGATTCCCCTGAAACCACATGAAGTTTAGTCTATTAGATCCCCACTGGTCATCAACAGCCTTTCGTGTTTCTACTGAGTTCCTTCTTTCCATTGCTTCACTGTGAAAATTGTATGATTCTCAACCTTTCCTCATGTTGTGGTGACCCCCAATCATAAAATTATTTTCATTGCTACTTCATAACTGTAATTTTGCTCCTGTTAATGAACCATAATGTAAATATTTGTATTTTCCTATGGTCTTAGGCTCTACAGCAGTGATTTTTATGACCCACAGGTTGAGAACCACTAGAAGGGTCTATTTAAATTTTAAAGGCCATTGGAAAACACAGATATTTACATTACGATTCATAACAGTAGCAAAATTATAGTTATGAAGTAACAACTAAAATAATTTTATGGTTGAGGGTCACCATAACATGAGGAACTGTATTAAAGGGTCAAGGTATTAGAAAGGTTGAAAACCATTGATCTGGAGTGTGACCTTGTTCAGCTGGCCCTTCAGGGGTGGCCAATCTCTACTTTCTCCCAGAACTCTCCTTTGGCCATCCTAGTTTTGACCAACACTTAGGTTCTTTAAATTTTTTCGTAATTATAATTAAGCTGCATGCTGCAGCATTTAACTATTTTCTGTTTTAAGAATTTTTTTCTCCCCAAAACCGGTTTGGTGGATAGAGCATCAGCCTGCGGACTGAAGGGTCCCGGGTTTGATTCTGGTCAAGGGCATGTACTTGGTTGCAGGCACATCCCCAGTGGGGGCGTGTAGGGGGTGGCTGATCGATGTCTCTCATTGATGTTTCTGACTCTCTATCCCTCTCCCTTCCTCTCTGTGAAAAATCAACAAAATATATATTTTAAAAAAAGAATTTTTTCTCTATCTGGACATAAATAACCAAAGGACTTATAGAATAGTGTGATAAAAATCTTGGACTTCAGAGTCAGCCACTTTACTGGAATCTGACTTTGACACTCATTAGCTGTGGGTTCTTGAACAATTACTTCACCCATCTGCTCTTTGTTTTTCTCATCTATAAAATGGAGATAATAATAGTGCAAAAGTTATAGAATTAAGTAAAGATTAATAGAATGAATATATATAAAACACATAGATCAGTGCCAGATATATAAAAGCACTGTGTATGTGTGTTATTATCATTACTAAGTATTGGTTGATTTTTTGTCTTGTTCTCTATCTTCTCTTCTAAGTGTATAGTGGGGTGTCAGAAATATGCTATGTAATTAGTACATTCCATGTAAATCATTTATTCAACAAATATTTATTGAGCACTGTCTAAGTTCCAGTTTAGTTTCAAAGGAGAGAAATTCGTGCTTGAGCACTTTCAACTATCTGCATCATGTTCACTGATATTCGATATGGCTAAGCCCAGAGTCCATGTGTGAGGGAATTGCAGGGTCATGGTAAGTCCCAATGGTATGATTTATTGAGTGTCATTACTACTGTACTGATGTACCTAGAAGCAGCGTGTTGTTGAAAGAGGAAATCCAAGCATGTTGCATAGCCTTTGAGATTGGACAGCAGAGAGATCTGGAAAAGTAGGAAGGACTATATTAGTAAAGTTAAAAAAAATAGTGAAAAAAATTGAAGGCTGAAAAATGGTGAAAAATTATTTTCAGACTTGAAAAATAGTGGTTCATGGAGATATAAAATATTAGTCATATTTCTTAAGTTTGATTATCTTACTGTTCTGCTTAAAATATATGTTAGTTATCAATTGTTGTGAAACAAACTATTCTCTAGAGGCTTAAAACAACAACCATTTTATTTGTAAGTCAAAATTTTGGTTTGGGCTCAGTGGGATGGTTTTTTGCTGGTCTCTGTTGGTCTCACTCTGAGGCTGTAGTCATTTGACAACTACCTGAGCATGGTTGTTCTTAAATTATCTTTTATGTGTGGTGGTTTGTTCTTGAGCTGAGCTGTGTGTCTCCAGTAAGTCATCCTGGGCTTCTTTTTTATATTTTATTGATTTTGACAGAGAGGTAGGAGAGGAAATAGAGAGTTAGAAACATCAATGAAAGAGAAATATCAATCAGCTGCTTCCTGCACACCCACTACTGCACACAATCAAAGTACATGCCCTTGACCAGAATTGAACTTAGGCCGACGCTCTATCCACTGAGCCAAACCAGTTAGGGCTATCATGGACTTCTTAAAGTGATAGTGGCAATATCACAAGAAAGCTAGTTCCATTTTGCAAGCTTTTAAATGCTCAGTTTGTTTCATATTTGTTGATGTAACATTGACAAAATAAAATCACAGGTCAAAGCCAAGAATAAATATGGAAGGACACTACATAAAAAGGCAGTGATACTGGGATGTATGATTTATAATATAATATCATAGTCTATCCTTTGGATCCAGTAATTCATGGCTCCTTCTACATGAAAAATAAATTCATTATCTTCTAAGATTCAATAGCAATAAGCCTATAAATCCATTATATCGTCCTCTGCATTCAGGTTTCTATGAACACCCTTGAAACCATCATTTTAGGCATATCTTTGATCTAAAGAAGTGAGAACTAAAAAGACTAAAATTTACATATGCTTTTAGAATGAATGTAATGAAGTAGAGGTGGAAACATATCCATAAAAGATAAATTAAAGACTTTGGTTAAGAGTGAAGATGAGTGGATCAGATAGGAAGGACTCCAGGGAAAAAGGCAAAGGGAGAAACCTGGATGTCTTAGACTGTCCAGAGGCATTGTATTGGTTCTTGCCAATTTTTATCAAGGAAGGGAGCAGAGTATGGGGTGATTCTAAGACCATGCATAATGTGTAGACAGGACTGAGAAGCAGAAGGATATGCTATAATTGAGGATGAGTAGGTCTAGTTATGGGTTTATATTAATGCTAAAATATAATTTCCCTGAGCACATTGGAGACAGTTTCCCTCAAGTGCATTGGCCATATTTTCTCAGCCTATGTTCCTTATACCTGGGATACATAGGGTGTAGGACATAAAGACTGCCTTGGAAAACATAAGCCATGTGATTATCATGCCCATAGGCAGAAGATGACTAGACCATTTTCAAAGTTGAGAGGATAAGGGTGAGTTTATATACACAAAAATTATGGTTTAATCACTGGATAGGAAAAAAGACCTCTGAGGATACCATTAGCCTCCAGAGGGGGCTGCCTTCATTCAGTGAGCAAAGGGGCCAGAGAACCACTGGGAATGAGGACAGTTGCATATGTATTGGGGTGTTCCATTGACCTATTTTCTTCCAATTCCATGATGCTAAGTAGCAATTAGAACATCATGCATTTATTTTCTGCCCCACCCACCTTGGGCCCCTTGAAATCACTTCATATTTTAGTCTTAATGGGACATAATAAGAGAACCAAGAATTATAAACCAGATGTGAAGAACTTTGAGGGGAATGTCTCTTGAAGGGCACTTTTTTCCTTCTGTAACTATCAATTATCTTCCAAGAGACCTCACTAGCTGCCTCATAAATGTAACATCCCAATCTCATCCTTACTGTTTAATGTGGAGATGTGAAAATTAGTGGACAGAGCTGTCATTTCCAGAGAGATATTTTTATCTGAAATAGGCACAGGGATGCTTCCAGGAGAAAAGATTCACGTGCACATGCAGCCCTCTGGACTATGAGTTTGGTCCTGACCCAGTAACCTCTCTGCTTGATCCTGCCATACCTGGATCCTGCCAGAGCTGTCAGTCTGTCCATCTAGAACCTCATTCCCTATGTTAGTTCTTCAAGTCCTTATCATCCTTCAAAGATTAGATTAATTTGCCTTCCTCTGAGAAAACATGCTCTGCTTCTCCACCCCATTCTCAGCTCCTCTTTATTTAATTCCTATTGCATTTAGAGCTTAAGCCTCAAAATTAAGCTCTAAAATAAAGACCATCTATTAATAATATAATTTTAACTTAAACTGTGTTCTGTACTATGTATTGCTTCAAGTACACAAAGCTTACATCCCAACTAGGAGTGCATAATAAAAAGACTGTTACAAATAACGGATGGTAGACATTTCTGACATTGTATTGTGTCTTCAGGGATGATCTTTGGGCTAGGGTTCCCTTTGAGACATTTCTGTCTCTAGAACAACTAGCATTTATGCATTAGTTTGTATGTGCATCTGTGAGCATTTGTGTGGTTTTACAACTTATTACTCTAGGGAAGCACTTTGGCTTAAATTTAATTCTAAATATAAAGTGAATGTATGCTATGGATAAGATGCTGTGCTAAGTTTATGAATAGGAGGGAGGGATGACTTATTTGCATATACTTCTTGTGATTTCTTGAAATAAATCCATCCCCTAGTGTGTATAGGGACTGTGAGTACAGAATTGGTTACTATTGTGAGCTTCAGCACAGAATGACTGTGGCCCTTGGGACAAATCACAAACTCCTTTGCCGTTAGATGCCACACATTCAAAACAGGTACGTGACAACTGTTCCAGAGTGAGGCCCACAGTCAAAGGATTGGGGTGCAGGAAGAGAATATCTAAACTTGTCCTACTAAAAGGATTAAATTTCTAACATTTAAAATTTAATTTGACCTGGGAGCCCTCTCTTAGTCCTTAAATCAGACAATCATATTACTCACAGTGACCTTGAGGTGTCCAGAGAGACCACTTTTTCTTTTTCTTTTCTGGGGATTTCTACTGTAGAGGATTTAGTGGGATTTCCTGCTTTCTTCTCTTTTAGTTTATATGCGCCCAGATATGAGGATTTGTGGGTCATGCAGGTTGGGGCAAAAGTAGATTTACAGTTGTCTGAATGGAAAATAATCCAATAATTAATAAATAACAATACAAGAATAAACTCTGTGTTTTGAGCACTCACAACTGTAAACCTACTTTTGTCCCATCCTGTAATATCTAAGTCACTCTTCTAGAGAGGTATAATCATCCTGTGTAAAACCTGTGGACTGAAGTTAGTGCTAATAATACAAGCCCTAGCAGTGGTTGGCAAACTGTGGCTCGAGAGCCACATGTGGCTCTTTGGCCCCTTGAGTGTAGCTCTTTCACAAAATACTACAGCCTGCGTGAGTCTATTTAGAAGATGTAGCATTAGAAGAAGTTTAAGTCTAAAAATTTTGGCTCTCAAAAGAAATTTCCATCATTGTACTGTTGATATTTGACTCTGTTGACTAATGAGTTTGCCGACCACTGTGAGAATTGTCCTGTTAGGGCCTGTTAGAACCAGCACTTTTCCTCCATCTTCCTCAGCCCGATTGCCAGTTCAAAATAAGGAGCACCCAGTCAGATGCAAGGTGGGGTTGACCAAAGAATGCAAAAGTAAACAACTTTTGAAAATGGTGTTCAGAAAGTTTTTCATCCCTGTGTGATATTGTTGCTAAAAATTATGTTTAAAGCTTTCATATAAGTATATTAAAAATGTCGGGAAAATTTTCTGACCTGCTTGACCATATATAAGCCAGAAATTGACTAGTAAAATTCCAAAAAGTACTTTTATTCATTGGACACATAGGACTGAAAAGTGGATTCATGACCAGTCAGCAGAGTCAATTGTGCCCTCATCCGTGGGCATTGTGTGTGCAGGAGGTTCTTTACAGTTAGAACAGCCATGAAACCAAGGATCAGAATGAGCTGGACTTAGTGCCAGACTTTACGATTGTTCTATCACAACACGAAGATTCTGAAATGTGAAGCATATTCAGTCTCAAGCCTTTCACTGAAAATATTACTATGAATAATGTTTTCAATTTCAGCCAAAAGGCTAGCATTAAATTACAATTACATAATGAAATAAAAACGTAGATATTGGTTGTTTCATTCATTTCTCATATTTTTAAAATTTATTTTTAATGGAAGCTTTACAATGAACACTGCGTATTTATAGTACATATAAATCTATGTGTATAATATATCTGTCTGTATGTATATACACATATATATTTAATATGGGGTCAACAAGTTCAGTTTTTTTCTGAATAGTTGTATATCACCAAAAATGTGTGGAGGCCACTGGATTTGGGAAGTATTAGCTGCTTTTGAAGGCATTTTATATGAGCGTAATAATAGTAATGATAGAGAATGCTATTTAAGAGGCAAAGTGCAAGGCTATTAGCCCACATGATCAGTTGGGGCAGCTAACAGCAAGATGTTACCAACAATCAATGTGATTAAAATGGGAATGTTTCCTTTTATCTAAAAGAATATAATCCAAATTCTTCTCTCTCTTCCTCCAAGCTCTCTGCACAATACCATTGTCTGTCTACTCTGTGTCTGTGTAGGTGAAAGGGCTCTTGCCTCTCATGTAGAGCTGGTGCCTGTTCCCTGCAGGTATTTCTCTCCTCTTCCTCACCTGAACTGCCCTGTAGTGTCCTGTGTCCTACTGACTTTATTGTGTCCAAATCCCACTCCTCCTTCCCGAGGAAGGTCAACTCACAGGTTCTCCTACAATCTTCCCAGACCACTTTAGCCCACAATTTTCTTTTTCTTTTCTAAACTAATAGCAGTTTCTACCTCTGCCACTCATTTGACAATCAACTATATAATGCATTGTGACAGGTCTGATATTACATTGCGCTATGTCGTTATTTCCCTTGTCTGTTTTTAGTTTTTTATCCATTTCCCCTTACATTTTTCTTTATAACTGTAACTTCACTCAGACATCCTTTATGGTAGGGGTGTACTTCCCTCTTCTGTTATATTCTTTCTTAATCTGTGCTCAGTAGGTAATTAGACTCAGAGAAAATGTTTAATGACTGACTATTGGTTGTTACAATAAATGTTTCATGTTGCACTTCCTCATCTGAAATTAGAATAGTAAGACATACTCACAGGGCTGATAGGAGGATTAAATGAACTATGTATGCAATGCACAAGGCAGAGTGACTGCCGTTTGGTAAATCTTGGTAAATTTTATGTTCCCTAGGATTAACTTACTAATAGAATCTTTTATGTCACAAAATCACCTGCTTATTTTGAAGTAGCAATTGGACAAAAATAAATGATTTGAGACATGCTTCATTCATTGATCCATATATATCAGACACTAAGCAAGTGGTTTTAAATTTTCATTCTAACATGCCTTCTCCTCTTCTTGTTATATCAATTATTATTCTCTGAAATTTTCCTTCTATAATCAAGAGAAGGAATTATTTTCTTGACTCATTGACAACTAATGCTAATAGTATGATGGTCTCTCTGAAAATTCAATATACTGACCACCATGAACAAAAAGAAAAAAATAGACACACACACACACACACACACACACACACACACGCACACGCACACACACACATACACCCTATCCCCCTTGCAATGTCCTTAATCAGACCTGAAGTTTCCTGCTGACAGAGATTTAACTCATTAATTCTGTTTGGCTGTTGGTCTGACACCATCACTATAATACAATACGAAGTGCTAATTACCACAAAATCCAATGATACAATTTACCGGGAAAAACCTTTCTTCTTTCTTTATTGGAAGCTGCCTGCTTTTGCTCTCAAATTTGATCAGCATTTGCTACGATAGAAGAGGAAACCACAGCACTGCATTTGTTGTGAGCCCTAACTAATGCAAAAGACAGTTCACTCTCAATCCATGTTATTTTTCAGATAATTCAGCACATCACTGGGTGCTTAAGAGTTTCTGTTAGTAATCTAAGAAGACAAAACAAATCTGAGATTCTGTATCCTTCATATGGGCATCCTGGCTGGCTCAGATGAAGAGCAGGCAGAGGCCGGGACCTCACTCCCGCCTCCTGTTCTGAATCCATTTGTGCATATAGGCCCTGAAGAGCTGACCATCTACTTCATCCCATTTCCTAAATGAAACGGGCCAGTCAGTTTCAATATTCCTTCCAGACCCAGGTTTCTTAAAAACAAAGCCACCGTTGCCAGAGACTTCCCTAAGAGAGTGTATAAATTCTGAAGACTGTGAACTGCCTAAGGAGTGCTTGGGAGTCCTTCCTTAGAGCATATGGCCTCTCTCTGCAAACCACCTCTTTGCTGAGAGTTCTGCTAGTCACCATGTCCTCCCATCTTCCTGTTGACTTAGTCAACATCTAGTAACTCCAAAAGGCTTTTCCTTTCCCCTGGAGTCAGTTAACAGTTGAGCAGACATTTTTTATTGGAGGCATTATTAATCTAATCTGTTTTACCCTTTATTTGCTAAGCCTTCTAACCCCCAACTTTTCTTTGTTTCTCTTTTCTGCATTTCACCCTGACGTAGATATGGCCTAAATCCCTGACTTTGTGGAAGGTGAGTAGGGAGTTGGGGGTGTAGAGTTGAGGTGAAGAGGAGGAGGGTGAGGAAATAGAGCTGCAGCTGCTCCTGCAATGAGCTCACTGTCTTTCAGCCACCAGCCTCACCTCTCTTAGATTCATTTATTAATGCCTCACTCCTGGAGCCCACATAATGCAGTGATAGGAGGAAAAAGGAAAGGGAAATTTTCAGGCCACAAACCTGTCTTAAAAAGTTCACTTTATGTGTAGTGAATGAAATATTGAACATCAGTATATTATTTTAAAAAGGGATATTAAACAACAGTGCAGAACTGTCTGGTTATATTACAATGTCTGTCTTCTAATGTGTCAGCAACAAGTAACGCTGAAGGAGGCCTAATTATCATATTCACAGTGGTACAGGTAGTAAAACAGTTATGCTTTGCATTGCTCAGGATGTTCAGAGCTGAGATAGATAAACTATGTGGGAGACTAGCAATAGGTAATTATTCTCTACTTACATATTCAGCCTCAT
>PVJN01035097.1:0-21759 GCA_004026805.1 Lasiurus borealis
GAACCAAGACTTAATTGCAATTTCAGCTCCTCTGGGTGTGCGACCTTAAGCCAATTTTTGTTCATTAAGAGTCCTAATCTGTAGCAAGTCCCCCCGTATTTCTTGAAACCTAACATTTTCATAGCGTTTTGGTGTTCAGGCAGCAAATCTCGTCATTTATTAGTTCTGTGACCTTGGACAAGTTATTTAACTGATTTACACTTCTGTTTCCTCATTCACAAAATGGTGATAATTATAATGTCCCCATTTATTAGAGTTCTAGTGAGGATAAATGGGACAATATATGTATGTGATAATGTATATAGTATTACTTGGATTAGCCAATAAATTAGCTATGGTCAGTATTATTTATAAGACCAATGTTGAGCCTATGCAAACATCTGCATATGCAGTTAGCATACAGGGTATTGAAAGTAATATAACATATTAAAAATAATACTTCATAGGGTTGGTATTAGACAGACTGTAGTTCAGATCTGAATTCAGTTACTTGCCTTCTCTAGGATTCAAGTGGAGTGGTCAAGCAAAGTTAAGGGGGTCTGTGCACATATCTGGGCCTACGTTGATGAAACCAAACTCACTTGCTGAGATTTTTGAAATTTAATGAATAGAATTTGAAAATCAGCTTTCATCTTAGGGCCATCTAAATAGCATATACAATGCAATAATGACCATGATATAAAGAGTTCCTCTATGTCAATAAGAAAAAAAGCAACTGAATAAAAAAATGGGCAAAGGCTCGATCAGAAGAAATAGAACAAAATGCTAGCTGGATGAAAAGATTTCCAACCAGTAACATTCAAATAAGTGGAAACACTTTAATACAACTGGTTGTACTGGTGTATAGGAAACAAATTGATATTGGTGTGTGTTTGTAACCTTTTTATTTTGAGATAATCATAGATTTACATGGACTTTAGGTAAAAATACAAAGAGATCCAATGTACCCTTTACCTAGTGTCCCCCAATAAGTGTCTTGCAAAACTATAGCACATGATTACAACCCGGTTATTGACACCGATACCGTGAGGATACAGAACGATTCTATCACCATAATGACCTGTATTGTTGCCTTTTAGACTCATAACCTAGAATGTTATATATATATGGAATCATGCAATAGGTAAACATTTGGGATTGGCTTTATCTTTTTTTTATTTTTCCACTCAGCCCAATTCTTCAGAAATTCATCCCACTTGTGATGTGTATCAATAGTTTGCTCCTTTCAACTGCCACGTGGTATTTCGTGGTTTGTTTGTTTGCTTTGAACAACGGGTCCATTTAATAAGTTATGCTGGCCCAACTGGCTATCCATGTGAAATAATTTTTTTAATATATTTTATTGATTTTTTACAGAGGGGAAGGGAGAGAGATAGAAAGTCAGAAACATCCATGAGAGAGAGACATCGATCAGCCACCTCCTGCATGCCCCACAGTGGAGATGTGCCTGCAAGCAAGCTACATGCCCCCGACCGAATCGAACCCGGGACCTTTCAGTCTCGCAAGCCGACGCTCAATCCACTGAGCCACACCGGTCTCGGCTGAAATAATTTTTTAATTTTTATTATTATTTTGTTGTTGTTAATCCTCACCTGACGATATTTTTCCACTGATTTTTTTTTTTTTTTTTTTTTTTTTTTTTTTAGGGAAAGTGGAAGAGAGAGAAAGAGAGAGAAACATCAATGTGAGAGAAACACATCAGCTGGTTGCCTCCTTGGGAGGAGCCTGCAACATGCCCTTGATGGGAATCAAACCCCGGACCCTTTGGTCTGCAGGCCGACGCTCTCTCCACCAAAACCAAACCAGCTAGGGCTGAAAATAATTTTTTAAAAATATTTTATTGATTTTTTACAGAGAGGAAGGGAGAGAGATAGAAAGTCAGAAACATCGATGAGAGAGAGACACTGATCAGCCGCCTCCTGCACGCCCCGCACGGGGCATGTGCCCGCAACCAAGGTACATGCCCTTGACCGGAATCGAACCCGGGACCTTTCAGTCCGCAGGCCGACGCTCTATCCACTGAGCCACACGGGCCTCGGATGAATGTAAAATGTTTAAAGGCATTTTTATCCCATCACCATAGGCTAAATAAATAAATAAACAAATAAATAAATACATTTCAACGGGATAAAAGGCTCCAATGAGACAAAGCCGTTTTTGCAGAAGACCGTTCAGACCCTAGTTCAGCGGTTCTCCACCTTCCTGAGGCCGCGACCCTTGCATACAGTTCCTCATGGGGTGGTGACCCCCAGCCACGAAACGTTGCTCCTGTGATGCATCGTGATGTAAATATCTGCATTTTCCCATGGTCTTAGGCGACCCCTGTGAAAGGGTCGTTCCACCCCCAAAGGGGTCGCGACCCACAGGTTGAGAACCGCTGCCCTAGCTCATGTCAGCTTCCTGAATAAGAACCAAAAGTCCGCGTCCAAAAAAACACAAAAATACAAAAAAAACACAAGGGCGCTTTGTCTAACTAATCCCCTACAAACACCGAGAACACTCGTTTTGGCAAAATACGTCAACACAGAGACGAGACGTCGCTCCAAGATATTTCTAACCAGGTCCATGTCTAGGTCCTGTAAAAAATTCACGCAAACCAGCCAGCCGATTTGAAAAAGACAAACAAACAAAAAGTCGTCGAGAGGAAGGCCACCGACAGGGGCGGGACAGCACGCACGCGCACTCAGCGTCGGCCAAGCCTCGCTTCCCCCAGGGCGGCCTCCGGCCTTGGTCCCCTCCGCCACCGAGTCGCCATGGTAACAAACCCCAGGCAATGACAACCCCGCTTCTCCCCAATGAAAAGCGGGTGTGGAGAAGCCAACACGAGACCGGAGCTGGGCCAGGCCTGTCACGGCGCCCCTGAGCACACCGCCAGGCCTCCGCCGCCTCGGCTCACACGGGGCCTCCCGCCCTGCGTCCAGGGGCCAGGCTCCCCAGAGGGCGGCGCCCACCCGCCCGCCACCCTGACTGCCGGGCACCTTGCCCTCTGCCCGGGCCCAGTCAGCGCGGCGGCCCGTTCCTCCCGCCCGCCCATCGCTCCATCGCGCCATCCATCGCGCCATGCGCTCCGCAGGCGGCGGCCGGGGGGGGCCTACCTCCGCCTCGGGGAGGCTCGGACGCACACCCTCCAGGCCAGGTCCTCTCATTCCCCTGGGTCTGCATGGGTTCCGGGTCAGGAGCGCAGTGGAGGGGAGTCCCGGCGGGGAAGGCAATGAGCAGGTGTGGGCACAGGCAAGGCCCTTCCATCAGGAAGCGGCAGGGCGGCCCCGACTCTTAGCCGTGAGGGTTCTGGGCTGTGAGGCGCCCTCAGCTGTGAGGGTTCTCAGCTGCGAGGGGCCTCAGCTGTTACTGGCCTCCTATTGGATGGGCCTGGGCTGTGAGAGTTCTCGGCTGTGAGGCGCCATGGGTTGTGGAGGGCCCTAGGCTGAGAGGCGCCATGGGCTGTGAGGCGCCATGGGCTGTGAGGCGCCATGGGCTGTGAGGCGCCATGGGTTGTGGAGGGCCCTAGGCTGAGAGGCGCCATGGGCTGTGAGGCGCCATGGGCTGTGAGGCGCCATGGGCTGTGAGGCGCCATGGGCTGTGAGGCGCCATGGGCTGTGAGGCGCCATGGGCTGTGAGGGGCCGGGGCTGTGAGGGGCCGGGGCTGTGAGGGTTCTCAGCTGTGAGGGGCCTCAGCTATTGAAGGCCTTAGCGGGCTTCCTATAGGAGGGGCCTGGGGCGGGCGGGGCCTGAACTGGGCGGGAACGGGGCTGGGAGGGGCCTGAGTGGGAGGGGCCTCAGCTATGAAGGTCCTGGGCTGGGCGGGGCCTCAGCTGGGAGGGGCCTGAGTGGGTGGGGCCTCAGCTGTGAAGGGCCAGGGCTGGGAGGGGCTTGAGTGGGAGGGGCCTCGGCTGGGAGGGGCCTAAGCTGGGAGGGGCCTAAGCTGGGAGGGGCCTGAGTGGGAGGGGCCTCGGCTGTGAGTGGTCTCGGCTATGAGGTGCCCTAGCAGCTAGACTAGGGCCTCGCTAGACTCTGGATTGCAGTAATTGCAGGCTGTTGCTGTTCCTTGTGATTAAGCCCCTATCCTGGGCTGTGAGTTGGCACTCAGTTCGGAACCGATCTGGCCAGGCCCGGTTGGGTCTGCACAGTCCGCTCTCCTTCACTCCCCCCCTAAGAGACAGGAGGACCCGGCCCTGGGGAGGCATCTTCGCCCGCTGAGTCTGCACCCCAGGGAAAATGCAGCCTGAAGCGGGGCATCCATAGGCCTTATTGCACCATTTGCACTGTAGCTTAGCCTCTGCTCGAGTAACTGGTGGCTGAGTTGTTGGCAGTTGGCGCTGTTATAATTCGCGCTGCTATTAACATTCATTTCAGATTTTTGTGTGAGCTTACTTTTCATTTCTCTGGAATCAACACAGTTGTTGTGTGTTGTATGGTAGCTTCATATTCAGATTTTTAAGAGTGCCAAATATTTCAAAGTAGCTGTATCATTTTACAATCCTGCCAGCAATGTATAAATGACCCAGTTTCTACATATCCTTACCAACATTTTAAAATTGTAGCTACTCATATGAGCATGTAGAGATATCACATTATAGTTGTAGTGATGTCAACCATTATTTCAAGTACTTTTGGGGGGCATTTTTAACTTAAGTTTGTTTTATTGAAAGTTGAATGTCGATTCCGTGTTGTATTTCAGTAAGAACAATACGGATTCTGTGTCTCTGGCTCCAGTCAGATATCCAGTGGTACAAATTAGCTCTAAGTTATAAATACTGAACAAAGGAGGTTGAGTGAGCGAAGGAGTGGGTGGGGGCAGAGATGGAGGAGAAAAAAACAAGAATTGAGCACACAGGCAGGCTTTCCCCCACCACCTCCAATGCTCTCCCGCTTCAGAGGGAGAGCAACAGCAAGCAAGGATGCGCCGCCACGGGTTGTTGAACTGTCATTGGCACCATGCTTTTCAGCAACGTTCCAGCAGAGCGAGAATCACTTTTTACAGCAAAACTATTACAACCAACTCCCCAGACAACCTTTAACCACCTCAGGCTAACACCCAGCTAATTGTAAACATTGGCATAAAATTCAATTTCAACAATTAGAAAAGGGGAAATGAAACCACACATGCCTCTACAGTGTGTGGTTAACCTCTCTCCTAGATGCTTGCTTTGCCTAAAGACATTTCCATTTCTAATGGAGACATCTGGCAGGAGACAGTGCAGTGATGCTGAAAAAGCCTCCCTGCAGTCCCGTTAGTGTCCTTTTTTTACTTTAATTGATGAAAGAGAGAGAGGGGGGGATGGAGGGAGGCTGGTCACCTCCAGTTATGAGAACCTAAAACCCACAACCTGGGTGTGTGCCCTGGCTGGGAATTGAACCCACGACCTTAGCATATTGGGAGGACACTCCAACCAACTGAGCTAAGGGACCAGGGCTATGGTCCTGTTAGTGTCTTAAAGAATCTAAAAGAGTTGGGATGGCCGAGACCAGTTTGGCTCAGTGGATAGAGCGTCGGCTTGGGGACTGAAAGGTCCCAGATTCGATTCCAATTGGGGGCATGTACCTTGCTTGCGGGCACATCTCCACTGTGGGGTGTGCAGGAGGCAGCTGATCAATGTTTCTGACTTTCTCTCTCCCTTCCTCTCTGTAAAAAAATCAATAAAATATATTAAAAAATGAAAGAGTTGGGACGAGTAAAATCACAGACATTCATTCTAGCCTTCATGAACTTTTGGGAACTGTTTTTTGTTTTGTTTTGTTTTGTTTTGTTTTGTTTTAATTACTGGAGCCCTATAGATGGTTTGGCTCGGTGGATAGAGCATCGACCTGTGGACTGGAGGGTCCCAGGTTCCATTCTGGTCAAGGGCATGTACCTTCGTTGTGGGCACATCCCCAGTAGAAGGTGTACAGGAGACAGCTGATTGGTGTTTCTAATTCTCTATCCCTTTTCTTTCCTTTCTGTAAAAAATCAATAAAAAATATATATTTTTAAAAATCAGTAGGACAGGAACCTAAACCCTGAGACCAAAAGTCAGATTTGGTGGTTCTCAGTGACAATGGGGGAATTTCCAAGGGAGCGGAGGGGGGGTGGGGGGTGAGGGGTAGAGGGGGTGAGGGGGGTGGAGAGGAGTGGCTTGATCAGAAGTACAAAGGCTTCTCTTGTTGGCCTTGGTTTCACTGATCTTCATATTCCACATCCTGCACACAGCGCTTCTTTTTTAAAAAATATATTTTATTGCTGAGACCGGTTTGGCTCAGTGGATAGAGCGTCGGCTTGCAGACTGAAGGGTCCCAGGTTTGATTCTGGTTGGGGGCATGCAGGAGGCAGCTGATCGATGTCTCTCTCTCATCGATGTTTCTTTCTATCTCTCGAAGAGAGAGGGAAACAGAGTTAGAAACATCGATGAGAGAGAGACATCTATCAGTTGCTTCCTGCACGCCCCCTACTGGGGATGTGTCCGCAACCAAGATACATGCCCTTGACTGGAATCAAACCTGGGACTCTTCTGTCTGCAGGCCGATGCTCTATCCACTGAGCCAAACCGGTTAGGGCCAGAGCGCTTCTTTATGCTGCTCTTCACTCTGCATGACTGAAGTCTAGCGTCACATTATCAGGTAACCACTGCTTAAGTGTAGAGTCCTTAGAACTTTCTTCACTCAGCATATCCAGTTCTGCAAAAGCTGGTTTTGCCAATCTGCAGGCATGGGCAGGCGCATTAAAAATCTCATAATGGAGCCCTACCTGTTTTGGTTCAGTGGATAAAGCCTCAGTCTTTGGACTGAAGGGTCTCCGTCAAGGGCACATACCTCGGCTGCAGGCTCAATCCCTGGCCCTGGTCAGGGCCGACGCGGGAGGCAACCAATCTCACATCAGTGTTTCTCTCTCTGTCTCTCCCCATCCCTTCTACTCTCTCTAAGAAAAGAAAAAAGAAAATGTCTACGCTATCAATAAAAAAATAACATGATCATGAAGGAATGTGGGGCATCTGTCCTGGCAGCCAGCACATTTGGTGGTGCCCCAGGGCGTCCAGAAAAAAGGGAAGTTACAAGTTACCCAGACATTTCAAGGGTATGTTAGCATAGATGCAAAAAGATAGATGGGCTCAGTTAAGGTCAAGGTTGACTCTGTCAGTGAAGATACGGGTCTAGGATGTAACTGCCCACCATCACTGCGTTTACTTAAAGTTTAATGTCAGACCATCCTTTGTGGTTCCTTTAGGTCTGAGTTTGCAAGACCACCTTGGAGGCCTTCCCTGAGCTTGTCAGGTCAGCATGCGGCCCCTTTGGTCCGCACCCGGGTAGAAAGCCTCAGGTCCCTAGAAAAGAACAACTGTAGGATGTGACCTTGCCCTCGGGGTGATGTTTCCTTCCCTAGCGTATCACTGGTCCGGAGGTTTGGACCTCTGACCTTTCCTCCCTAGAGATAACCTCTAGGCCTCCAATGTGTTTCAGTTCCACATCCAGAAAAGCAGCAAAACCAGACCAACGCCCCTCTGGTTGTCATCAGGACCAGCTGTGTTGAATCATGACCTCCTGCCCTGGTGCCAGCCAATCAGTCAGTGGAGACCACAACCCTGAAAGGACACACCTGGAAAACTGCTGAATATTCTATTGAGATCTTTTCTTGGGGCCTTCCCTAAAATCTCCATTCTTAAAACCCTTAGGCTGGAGGACCCGGGTCCCTTTCCCTTTCTCTTCTCTATTTCCTCCCCCTCCCCCCGCAGGTTACCATTAGCTTCCCCATCCCCAGCTCCGAGTGCCCTTCCTTTACCTCTATAACTAGTTTCCTCAACCCATTTCTTCTAGAAATTATTTCTTCTACCTCCATCATTTACCAAATACAGTGGTACCTCGAGATACGAGTTTAATTCGTTCCGTAACCTTGAGGCGTGGGAAACTATGAGACGCTCGAGTCGCGGTAAACTGGTGGGTCGTGTTACTCGATCTCAACTGTTGCTCGTATTTCAAAGCAAAAATAGCTCGCTCGACGGCTCATATCTCAAAAATCTCATATGTTAGGGCACTCGTATCTCGAGGTATCACTGTATTTATTCTCTTACAATCTAGGTCTTGGCTCTGAATTCTTTCCTAGCCAGAACCCAAGTACTGAGGTCGCCGAGCCAAGGTTTGATCTGACCCCACCAGTCAGACACCTGATGACCTTCCTGCCACCTACAGCAGATCTAGCTTCTTAATTTGGAGTTTTAAAATTGTGAATTCAATGAGTTTAATACTTATAGGGTTATTTCATATTGGGTGAGTTGGAGTTGTGTGTGTGTGTTTTTCTTTTTTTGAGAAATTAGTCCTTTTAATCAAAGTTATCCATTTATGTGTGTATAATTGTTTGTAGTATTGCTTTTTATCTTTTTGACGTCTTCAGGGTCTGTAGTAATATCCCTTGTTTCATTCCTGATATTGGTGATTTGTGTCTTCTTTCAGTTAGCATGGTAGAGGGTTGCCAACTTTATCTTTTCAAAGAACTGGCTTTAAAAAAAAAAAAAAAGAACTGGCTTTCCCCTTGATTTTCTCTATTGTTTTTCTCTTCAGTTTCACTGATATCTGTCCTCAGCTTTTTTTTTTTTTTTTAATGTATTTTTATTGATTTCAGAGAGGAAGAGAGAGAAACATCAATGATGAGAGAGAATCATTGATTGGCTGTCTCCTGCACACCCCACACAGGAGATCAAGCCTGCATCCCAGGCATGTGCCCCAATTGAATGGTGGTCTTCATTTTTTTTTTTATTATATTTTATTGAGGAAACCAAGATGGCGGCATAGGTAAACACCTAAACTGCTGCCTCACACAACAATTTCAAAACTACAACTAAAAGACAAAACAGACATCATCCAGAACCACAGGAAGGCTGGCTGAGTGGAAATTCTACAACTAGAAGGAAAGAGAAAAGCACACTGAGACTCAGAGGAGCTGTGGAAGTAAAGGCAGAGGTACAGAGGCGAGCAGAGAGGGCTGGCAACTGAGTATATGGCGGGCTTTCTCAACAGAAACAATGCAGGCCAGATGAGAGTGGCAAGAAATATTCAAAGTGATGAATAGCAAGAACCTACAACCAAGATTACTCTACCCAGCAAAGCTAACATTCAGAATTGAAGGTCAGATAAAGATCTTCACAGATAAGAAAAAGCTAAATGAGTTCATCAACACCAAACCAGTATTATATGAAATGTTGAAAGGTATCCTTTAAGAAGAGGAAGAAGAAGAAAAAGATAAAGATAAAAATGAACAACAAATACATATCTATCAACAAGTGAATCTAAAAATCAAGTGAATTAAAAATCTGATGAATAGAATAAACTGGTGAATATAATAGAATCAGGGGCATAGAAAGGGAATAGACTGACAATACTCTGAGGGAAAGGGGTGTGTGTGGGAGTGCGGGAAGAGACTGGACAAAAATCATACACCTATGGATGAGGACAGGGGGTGGGGTAAGAGCAGAGGGTGGGGTAGGAGCCAGATAAAGGGGAGCTATGGGGGGACAAAAGAGGAACAAATGTAATAATCTGAACAATAAATATTTATTTTAAAATATATATATATATATATTATTAATTTTTTATAGGGAGGAAGGGAGAGGGACAGAGAGATAGAAACATCAGTGAGGGAGAAACATCAATCAGCTGCCTCCTGCACACCCGCTACAGGGGATGTGCCCACAACCAATGTACATACCCTTGACTGGAATTGAACCTGGGTCCCTTCAGTCCACAGGCTGATGCTCTATCCACTGAGCCAAATCGGTTAGGGTGGTGGTCTCTATTTTTATTTGGAATATATTACACTTAGACGCCTCAAATGGAACTGTTGAGTAGGTAGCTACAGGTGCCAATCACGTATAAGGAAGAAATATGTGCTAGCCAAAACCAGTTTGGCTCAGTGGATAGAGCGTCGGCCTGGGGACTGAAAGGTCCCAGGTTCAATTCCGGTCAAGGGCATGTACCCTGGTTGCGGGCACATCCCCAGTAGGGGGCGTGCAGGAGGCGGCTGATCTATGCCTCTCTCTCATTGATGTTTCTAACTCTCTATCCCTCTCCCTTCCTTTCTGTAAAAAATCAATAAAATATATTTTAAAAAATATGGGCTAGACGAGGGAATTAGATGAGGGTATCACAGGCCTGTTAATGGTACTGAAGCCACAGCAATGGATGGCTGCAGTTATTGTCATTAGCAGAGAGGAGAGAAGGTCCAAGGGCTGAGCCTGGAGTCTCCTGATACAGCTTTGATTGATTGATTGATTGATTGGGGTGTGTGGAGGGGGGAGTGTTTCTCTCAGTTAAATAAAAAATAAGGCCATTCACTGAAAATGAGGATGGAAGGTGAAATGATTGTCTTGGGGGCTGAGAGGCTGAATTAACCAGAGATATTGAGTAGAATCTTCTAGAAATGTGGAAAGCCTGCTTGAGGTTCTTTGTCAGGAACTGAATGCCACTAGATGGGTGCAGATGTGGAGCAGGTTGGGAGTGTTGAGGGTCAGGTCAAGGACTCTGAGAATAAGACAGCAGAATGGGAGTGGGGGGTTCGAGTCTTCCCAGCATCAGTGTCTTTCCTGCTTCCCAAGACCATGGTCCTATTTTCAATGCTGCTTGGGTTTTCCCTGGTGCCTTCCCAGGGGCTGTGCTCCTTGTCCATCTCCCTGCCCTGCCCCCAATTGGGCTCTTCCCCCCTTCTCTTTGGGTTCCTTGTGCTCCAGCCTACACGTCAGCTCAGCCAGAACTGAAACCTGCGTTTCAAAGGGCACAGTTCAGGGTGACTTTCTGTATTTGACTCTTCAAATGGATGATGTCTGAGCTCAGTTTTCTTAATATGCAGGCTCACGAAGCCAGAGGAAATTCTGCGCAACCCCAGCCCGCACATTAGGTGTGCTCTGAGCCTTATGCCTGTGAGTTTCATGATGAGATGTGAAGGTCGCCTCTCAGCCACCCCTCCCAGTGTCTTCCGGATGGGGCTTTGTCTGGCCCAGGCGAAGAGGACTGCAGTGGACATTAGGAAACACTTCCATCCCTCCCTGACTCGCTTTAGGCTAAATAACGTATTCCCCCAGCTTTAGGGGGTGCTTCTGGCAGATGTCCCCTTGCTGTCAGCCCTCTCGGGGATTGTTTTGGCTGATCAGACGCTTAGTGAAGGGTGAAACCCCTTCTCGGGGCAGCCTGCATGCAGTGACTGGTGAATTGCAGGTTATAAGTAACCAGCTTCCTCCACCCAAACTGAGCCATCTCACAGGACACTTTCCAGCCTCAGTGCTCCGGGTGGTGTGAGGTGAGGCCTTCACTGAAACCTTGATTTGATACAGCTGGGCTTTTCCAGCTCCCCAGTTCTGCCTTCCTACCTCTTTCTCCCACAGATGCTGTTCCCAAGAGCACCCCTTAATAACTCCCTACATCTAATCTTCATTCGACGTCTGCTTTCCGGGGCACCCACTTGCAGTAGTCGATGCCAGAAGTGGTCCAAGAGCTGAAACAGGTTTGGATCCTTGGATAGAGGGTCGGCCTGCGGACTGAAGGGTCCCAAGTTCAATTCCGGTCAAGCGCATGTATTCTGGTTGTGGCCACATTCCCAGTAGGAGGCGTGCAGAAGGCGGCTGATTGATGTCTCTCTCTCATTGATGTTTCTAGCTCTCTATCCCTCTCCCTTCCTCTCTGTAAAAAATCAATAAAATATATATATATTTTTTTAAAAAAAAGAAGTGGTCCAAGAAAGCAGAGGCTGAGGTTTTATTGCCTGTAGATCTTTGTTTTCTTGGCCTAGCACTAAACCCATAGCAGTCCCCTATAATGATCTCTTCACGGGATTTCTCATTTTCTACAAAATCGTAATTGTACGTCATCTGGGTCTCAAGCCCACATCCTTCATCCAATAGAAGTTGTCCCTATACTATCTCCTCTACTGACCCAATCTCCAGACCAAGACACTGCCTCTTGGAGGCTGGCTCAGATGGCTGTGGAGTGTCTCTCTCCTGAGTTCAGCCCCAAAGTGGCCCTGAGGTCACCTGTTCCATGCTTCTCTGCCCTTGGTGCACCTGCCCCAATCCTTTACTGGGCTGTGTTCAAAACTCCCCTATCGGGGAGTCAGCTACCGGGGGTTAACTGACTTCTAGCTTTTAAAGGAAATCCAGAAAAGCCCTACTCTGGACTTGGACCGGTGTGTGTTTGTATGTCCTCCCTTGCTCTTTTGCAAGACTTCCTGCTTCTGCAGAGATTCATTCCCCGCCACATTAGCTCTGGAGGTTGGTGGGCACTCGCAGAAGTCTGTCAGCAACCACAAAGCATCCTCGCTTTACCCTCCTCTGCTGCTTCTCCAGCGGTCTCTCCGCCTAGTGTGGTCTGAGTGGTGAGTTTTCTGGCACCGGTAATATTTCTGATTGCTCAGCCACCACATGTACTGGGTGCGGCCATCTCTTCAGGCACCAAGCAATGGAGATACAGAGGGTCCCACTCCCGGTTTATTGGACAAATCTCAAAATACTTCATCCCACAATAATAATACATCCCATTTTTAAACAAGAGCTACATTGAGTAAACAGGGTTTTGGCAGACCAGATGAAAAAGAAGTTAACTCTGACTGCTCTGGTGACTTTGGGTAGCTGTAGATAGTTCACTCCATTTCTGGTGAGGATTGATAAGAGAGAGGGGAAGGGTCATTGTTGTCCAAGTGGATGTTATAATCTGGACTGTACCCATTCTTCCCCATAAGGGGAATGCAAATCTTAGAAAAGGTATCTGAAATACCTACCTGGTTGTTCTGAGGATTGAATTTACTGTAGGTGAAATGCCAGTGTGTCTGGTTCAAGGTCTCTTGTATAAACTGTGACCTTGCCCTAGCTGGTGTGCCGCAGTGGTTGAGCATCTGCCTATGAACCAGAAGGTCTTGGTTCAATTCCCAGTCAGGGCGCATGCTGGGATTTTGGACTCAATCCCCAGTAGGGGGCATGCAGGAGGCAGCCTATCAATGAATCTCTCTTATCAATGATATTTCTATTTCTCTCTCTCACTCTCCCTTCCTTTCTGAAATCAATAAAAATATATTAAAGAAAAAACATGTATGCATTAAAGAAAACTTGAGAAATAATGAAGAATAATCTAATCTATGACTGTTTTAATTTCTGCCTATTTCATTCTGGTATGTGATCACATGTACCCATGTCTCATTATACATAAGCATAAGCATCCATGTCACCTCAGTCTGTTTTTGTTTTGTTTTGTTTTGTTTTTAAATGCCCCTGACCAGAATCTAACCCAGGACCCTTCACTCCGCAGGCCGATGCTCTGTCCACTGAGCCAAACCAGTTAGGGCTATTAGTCTGCTTTATTAATCTTAAGATTGTTCCGGGTTTCTACAAAGTTTTCATAATCATTTTTTTCTCTCAGAGACACCCTACCTCCTGGGACTTCTGTGATGAAAGTGCCTTTGATTGCTAAAATCCTTAAGGGAAGAACCATATACTTTCAACCCTTCTAAAGACTAGAACAGTGTGGAAATATGCTAGTCCTCAGTAAGTGTTTGTAGCCTTGAAACACACACACACACACACACACACACACACACACACACACACGTAGAAGATAAATAGATAAATTCTGGCACTAAATGACCATCAAAGGACTGAGATCTAATCAATCCTTGCACACAATGTGGCATGAGTTTCCTGAAAATGCAGTAAAAAATACAAATATTTCGCTATCAACCACACATAGTTCTCCATGTTCAAACCTCCGAAACAATATTGTGGTCATACCTTTGATTATATGCAGGCAATGTTCCTGCCTACACTTACACAGAAAATCAAAATAGACCGCAAAACAAGTCTCAATAAATTCAAGAAAATTGAAATATCAAGCATCTTCTTTGACCACAACAATATGAAACTAGAAATCAATTACAAAAATATTGGAAAATTATATAAATACATGAATGCTACAAAACATGTTATTAAACAATGAATGGATTAACAATGAGGTCAAGGAAGAAATCAAGTTACCTTGAGAGAAAATAAAAACACAACACAATTTTTAAAAATTTTTTAAAATATATTTTATTGATTTTTTTACTGAGAGGACAGGAGAGGAATAGAGAGTTAGAAAGATCGATGAGAGAGAAATACCGACCAGCTGCCTCCAGCATATCTCCCACTGGGGATGTGCCCACAACCAAGGCACATGCCCCTGACCGGAACCAAACTTGAGACCTTTCAGTCTACAGGCTGAAACTCCATCACTGAGCCAAACCAAGTCAGAGCAACAACACAAATTTTATGGGACACTACAAAAATAGTCCTCAAAGAAAATTCAGCAATAGAGACCTTCCTTAAGAAGCAAGAAAAGTCTCAATCTAACCCTTTGCCCAGAAACTAGAAACACGACAATAAACAAATCTTAAAGTGAGTAGAAGGAAGGAAATAATAAAGACCAGAGTGGAAATAAATGAGGTAGATCTAAAAAGCAATGCAAAAGATAAACGAGATCAGTAACCCTTTAACCAGAATCACCAAAAAACAAAGAAGATCCAAATGAATAAAATAAAAAGTGAAGGAATAAAGTAATAACTGACACCTCAGAAATGCAAAATATTATAGAAAATATTATAGCCCTACCCTGCAGACAGAAGGGTCCTGAGATGTTTCTTTCTCTTTGTCCATCCCTCTCCCTTCTACGCTCTCTAAAAGTCAATGGGAAAATATCCTCAGGTGAGGATTAACATACACACGAAAAGGAAATATTACGAACAACTATATGCCAACAAATTGGACAATCTGGAAAAATGGATCAATTCTTAGAAACATATAGTCTTTTAAAACTAAATGAAGAAGCAACAAAACTGAACAGACTAATTAGAGCTAACAAAACTCCTGGATGGATGAATTAACCAAATATTCAAAAAAGAACTAGTACCTATATTCTTCAAACTATCCAAAAAATCCAAGAGGAAGGAACACTTCCAAGCTCTTTTATGAGGCCAGCATTATCCTAATGCCAAAATCAGATAAAGACATTACAAAGAGTATTACCAGTCAATATCCCTGATGTACAGAGATGATAAAATCCTCAACAAAATATTAGCAAATCGGATCCAGCAATATATTAAAAAGATTATACATCATGGCCAAGAGGAATCTATTCCAGGGATGCAAGGCTGGTACAATATTCACAAATCAATAAACATGACACATCACTAAACAATCGAAAGACAAAAATCACATGATCATAACAATAGAAGCAGAAAAAGTGTTCAACAAAATCCAACACCTCTTTTTGATAAAAACTCTCAGCAAAATGGGAATAGAGGGAGCATATCCCAACATAATAAAAGCCATATATGACAAACTTACAGTGAACATCATACTCAATGGGCAAATCTAAAAACATTTCCCCTAAGAAAAAATACAAGACAGCAATGTCTACTTTCACCACTCTTATTTAACATAGTACTACCATAGAAGTCCTAGCCACAGCGATCATACAAGAAGAGGAAATAAAAGGCATCGAAATTGGAAAGGAGGAAGTAAAACTCTCATTATTAGCAGATGACATGATATTGTACATAGAAAACCCTAAAGATTCCACCAAAAAACTACTAGATTTGATGAATTTTACAATGTGTAGGATACAAAATCAACTCCCAAAAGTTGGTGGCTTTGTTATACACCAATAATAAATTCTCAGAAAGAGAAACTAAACAAACAATCCCATTTACCATTGAAACAAAAAATTGGGACTAAACTTAATCAAGGAGGTAAGAGACTTGTACTCAAAACACTATAGGACATTGAAAAAAAAAGAAGACATAAACAAGTGGAAGAATATACCGTGTTCATGGATTGGTAGAATCAACATCATTAAAATGTCCATACTACCCAAGGTAATCTACAAATTCAATGCAATCCCTATTAAAATACCAACAGCATATTTCCCAGATCTAGAACAAATACTACAAAAATTCATATGGAACCAAAACAAAAAACAAAAAAAAACACCTCCACACACACACAAAAAATAGCTGCAGCAATCTTAAGGGGGGAAAAAAACAAAGTTGGAAGAATCACAATACCAGATATTAACTTCAAATACCAGTTATACTTCAAAGCTACCATAATCAAAACAGCCTGGTACTGGCACAAGAACAAACATATAGATCAGTGGAACAAAACAGAGACCCCAGAAATAGACCCAAGCCATTACACCTAGTTAATATTTGATAAAAGAAGCAAGAGCATATAATGGGATCAAGATAATCTCTTCAATAAATGGTGTTGGGAAAATTGGACAGATACATGCAAAAAAATGAAACTTACACGATACATAAGAATAAACTCAAAATAGATAAAAGACTTAAATGTAAGTTGAGAAACGATAAAAATCCTAGAAGAAACCAAAAATCTCAGACATCTATTGTAGCAATATATTTACAGATACATCTCCTAGGGCAAAGGCAACTAAGGAGAACATAAACAAATGGGACTACATCAAAATAAAAAGCTTCTGCACAGCAAAATAAATCATCAACAAAACGAAAAGGAAGCCCACTGCATGGGAAGAACATAGTTGGCAATGATACATCTGATAAAGGGTTAATATCTAAACTATATAAGGAATTCATACAACTTAACAAAAGAAGATAAACAGCCCTATTAAAACATGGGCAAAGGACCTAAATAGACACTTCTCCAAAGTGGACATACAGAAGGCCAAGAGACATGAAAAAAAAATGCTCAAAGTCACTAATCAGCTAAGAAATGCAAATAAAAACGACAATGAGATATTACCTCACACCTGTCAGAATGGCTCTCATCAGCAAAGTGAATGACAAGAGCTGGTGATGATATGGAAAAAAGGGAACCCTCGTGCACTGCTTGTGGGAATGTAGCCGTTGTGGTAAACAGTAAGGAGTTTCCTCAAAAAATTCAATATGGAACTGATATTTGAATCAGTGATCCCACCTCCAGGAATATCCCCTAAGAAACCCTAAAGACCAATCAGAAAGAAGGTACAGGCAGTCCTCATGGCTACGTCACCATCTCCCATTTATTTGTAAAAAGAAAAAGTGTTCCATCATTTTGACATATATACATCTGTGCTTTATGTTTTTATTATTTACTGTATCACAAGTAAAGGTCAAGAATTGTTATCTTTCTTTTTTTTTAATGTATTTTATTGATTTTTTACAGAGAGGAAGGAAGAGGGATGGAGAGTTAGAAACATCAATGAAAGAGAAACATCGATCAGCTGCCTCCTGCACACCCACCACTGGGGATGTGCCCGCAACCAAAGTACATGCCCCTGACTGGAATCGAACCTGGGACCTTTCAGTCTGCAGGCCGACACTCTATCCACTGAGCCCCAAACTGTTATCTTTCTTTTAATTTTTTTTTTTACTGTTTCACTTCATTACTGCTGTGTATGTTCTCCATGTGAGTGACGAAGATGCTTATGTAGTTGGGTTCTGACTTATGGCAAAAATCACGTTACGTAGCGAAATAGGAATAATCTCCGACAGAACCCGAGGATCTACTGTATGCACCTCTGTGTTCATAGAAGCACAATTTACAAGAGCTAAGATCTGGAAACCCCCTAAGTGCCCATCAGTAGATGAGTGGATGAAGAAGCTGCAGTACATTTATGCCATGGAATACTATGCAGCAGTAAAAAAGAAGAATCTCTTACCCTTTGAGACAGCATGGAGGGACCTGGAGAATATCATGCTAAGTGAAATAAGCCAGTCAGAAAAAGACAAGTATCACATGATCTCACTCACATGTGGAATCTAAAGAACAAAATAAACTGACGTACAGCGTGGATCCAGAGACATGGAATCGGGGAACAGAGCATGGAATCTAGGGGGGGAAGGTGAGGGGAAGGGTGGGTGGGTGGGAGGCAATGAACCAAAGAACCTTGTATGCATATATACATAGCCCATGGACACAGACAATAGAGCGGCGAAGGCCTGGGACGGGCGGGAGAGAATTGGTGGGGGTCATTGAGGGGGGGGGGCGTGGAAGGGGGAGCATCTGTAATACTTTCAACAATAAAGAATTATTTAAAAAAAAACACACCCACACAGGATGTTCTATAGGCTCAACCCAATTCAGCCTCTTACCACAGAGGTATTACCACACATGCAGACTCTGAGAAGAAAAAATTAGCAACTGAAACAAAGGCTGGAATTAAGGTATGTGTTAATCATCCTTGGAGAATAAGGTAGGGACATGTTTATGTTTTTGGGAGGGAGATTAATATTTCAAAGAGGTAAATTTTTTTTTTTAATCTTTGAATGTCCCAGCTTACACTAACCCTGCATGTCTTAGTGGCTGCCTATGTCTCTGGCTGAGGGAACTGTGTTTGTAAAATAGATTTGGGGTAAATACCTAAATTAAAATGATATGTTTAAAAATGGCTAACTTGCTTGGAATTTCAAATGAGAGAAAGGTGGCATAGTGAATAGGGATTTCTGAGTGTTCAGCAATCAAATGCCTTGAAAAATAGTAAGTGTCGATTGAAATTACCTTGAATGAATATATCAATTTGAGAAAAATTATCATTTTTTTTCTAATGAATTTATTGGATTTGCATTGTTCAAGAAAATTATACAAACAAACCAGTTCTTGAACATCTCCCATCTTGGACAATTGGGTTCTTGACCAGGTTATTCATGGAGAAAATGTCTTGGTTATTGGGATAAATTTCAGTTCTCAACCTGACAACCCTTTCAGGCTAATACATCAGCATGACAATAAAACATATCTCAGGCCACGAAGAAGAGAATGCAATGTGAGTCAGGTTACCGTTAAATCTCATCTTGTTAACATCTCAGGAAATTGTGCTGTGAATATATATATAAATAGATAGATGTTGATAAGGGGATAATATATATTTGGTTGCTGTTGAAATAGATGATTAGCACATTTTAAAACCTAAAGAGGTCATAAGAATGTTGATTTTGCTAAACGTGTGAAGGTGTTCATGAAACAATAATCAGAGGCAATTGAAGGGGTAGAAAAGCTATTGATTAGGATAAATGAAAAGAAGTTAGCCAGTCTCAGCTTTTCAGGGGCAATGGTATGTGAAAAAGTGAAGATGCTGCATTTGACCTCCTGAAAGGCACCCTTGGAATGAGTGCTGAAGTGATTTGTTTAGGGCTAATAGGGGATGGTTTGATAAATTAAGAAAAGAAGTGTTTGCTTATAGATTAAACTGTACGTTAAACATGTGCTTTACATAAGAAAGGTGACAACAGAATAATTTGGAGGACTGGAACAAGTTAATTCAGTTTTCATTCTCTCTAATGAGGAAAAAAATGATTTGGTTTTTGAACAAAATGCTTCTCCAACAGCCTTCTGGAACAAATTAACTTTGAGAACGGAGGTTCCACTGTATAGGTATCAAGTGTACCATTTATAAGACATCGTTTGCACATTTGCATTGTGCACTAGCCTTCTGAAGTCTAGTCTCTGTTTTTCATTATGCATCTCTTTACTCTTCCATCTGTCCTTACACTCCTCCCCCTCTTCCTCTAGTAATCACCATACTGTGGTCTGTGTCTTTTTTTCTTAATTCCTTCACCTATTTCACTCACCCCTCCAGCCCTCTGATAGTTATCACTCTGTTCTCTGTATCTATGAGTCTGTTTCTGTTTTGTTTCTTTTCTTTTTTCCTCCCCCATAGTAGTCAGTTTATTTATTTTTAAAAAATTTTTAATAACTCTTTATTGTTCAGACTATTACAATTGTTCCTCTTTTTTCCCCTCATAGCTCTCCTCTACCTGGCTCTCATCCCATTCTCTGCCCTTACCTCCCCCACATTGTCCTCATCCATAAGTGTATGATTTTTGTCCAGTCTCTCCCTGCACCCCCCCCCTCACCCCTTTCCCCCTGAGAATTGTCAGTCCACTCCCTTTCTATGCCCCCGATTCTATTCTATTCACCAGTTTATTCTGTTCATCAGATTTTTTATTCACTTGATTTTTACATTCACTTGTTGATAGATATGTATTTGTTGTTCATAATTTTTATCTACCTTTTTCTTCTTCTTCCTCTTCTTAGAGAATACCCTTCAGCATTTCCTATAATACCGTTTTGGCTATGAACTCCTTTAGCTTTTTCTTATCTGTGAAGCTCTTTATCTGCCCTTTAATTCTGAATGAGAGCTTTTCTGATTAGAGTAATCTTGGTTGTGGTTCTTGCTATTTATCACTTTGAATATTTCTTGCCACTCCCATCTGGCCTGCATAGTTTCTGTTGAGAAATCAGCTAACAATTATATGGGTGCTCCCTTGTAAATAATTAACTGTTTTTCTCTTGCTGTTTTTAATAGTCTCTCTTTGTCTTTTGCTCTTGGCATTTTAATTATGATGTGTCTTGGTGTGGTCCTCTTTGGATTCCTTTTGTTTGGGGTTCTGTGCACTTCGTAGACTTGTAAGTCTATTTCTTTCACCAGGTGGGGAAAGTTTTCAGTCATTATTTCTTCTCCAGACCTCTGCCTTTCGCAGCTCCCCTAAGTTTCTGTGTTCTCCCCCCTTTTCACGACAGTCCAGACTCCCCTCGTATGAGCCTCGCCCAGAATTGGGGTTCAGTGCAGTCAGAACTGGGGTTCAGTGCAGTGGGGAGTTTCCATCTCCCTCCCGCTGTAGGAAGCCAGCCAGGCACCCCGCCACCCGTCCTCTCCACTTGCATGTCTCGTACCTCAGCTTTTTTGCAGCTCCTCTGAGTCTCCGTGAGCCCCTCTCTTTCCCTCTAGTTGTAGAACTTCCACTCGGCCAGCTTTCCTGTGGTTCTGGATGATGTCCATTCTGTCTTTTAGTTGTAGTTTTGAAATTGTTGGCCAATGCAGCAGTTTAGGTGTTCACCTATGCCGCCATCTTGGTTTCTCCCTCTGTTTTTGTTTCTTCATTTTGTTCTTATATTCACATATCAGTGAAATCATATGGTATTTGCCTTATTTCACATAGCATAATACCATCTAGGTTCATCCAGGCTGTTGCAAAAGGTAAGATTTCCTTTTTTTACAGCTGAGTAGTATTTCATTGTTTAAAGGTACCACAGCTTTTTAATCTACGCATCTACTGATGGGCACTTGGGCTGCTTCCAAATCCTGGCTATTGTTAACTAGCCCTGCAAGGAAATAGGAGGGGTCACATATTCTTTCCAATTAGGGTGTCGGGTTTCTTTGGCTATATTCCCAGAAGTTGAATCACTGGGTCAAAGCCGTTTCATTTTGAATTTTTTGAAGAACCTCCACACTGTTTTCTACAATGGCTATACCAGCCTGCATTCCCACCAACCGTGTATGACGGTTCCCTTTTCTCCACATTCTGGCCAGCATTTGTCATTGGTGGATTTTTTTTAAATCAGATCCATTCTGACAGGTGTGAGGCAATATCTCCTTGTAGTTTTAGTTTGCATTTCTCTGATGATGAGTGACATTGAGCATCTTTTCATATGTCTATCGGCAATCTGTATGTCCTCTTTAGAGAAGTGTCTATTCAGGGCCTTTGCCCATTTTTTAATTCAATTGTTTGGGGGGTTTTGGTGTGTTTTTTTTAAATAAATTTTTTTATATTATCCCCTTATCAATGCATCATTGGCAAATGTTATCCCATTCAGTGGGTTGTCTTTTCATTTTGTTGATAATTTCCTTTGCTATGTAAAAACTTTTTAGTTTAGCCGAAATCGGTTTGGCTCAGTGGATAGAGCGTCGGCCTGTGGACTGAAAGTTCCCTGGTTCGATTCTGGTCAAGGGCATGTATCCTAGTTGCGGGCACATCCCCAGTGGGGG
>PVJN01035098.1:0-22320 GCA_004026805.1 Lasiurus borealis
TCTCAAGTGACAAGGCATTGGTGGCAGCAAAGTCCCGGCTTACCAGGCTCAAGGCAGCTGCGAGATCAGAGCTCCAACTAAAGTTCCAGGTGGAAGTCCTGGCTGCGGCAGAAGCAATGCAGTTCGACTCGGAAGGAAGCACGGTATGTCTAACTTACTGTGCTTGCAGGCTAACCAAGCCTGTTCTAGAACTCTTACTGCAAAAAAAAAAAAAAAAAAAAAAAAAAGCACTCTTTTTCTCATTTTGCAGAAGTGCCAGCAGCTGAGGTGCCGGAGAACCGCACCATGGCGGTGGCAGCACTGTGGCATGCTGGCACGGATGCTGCAGCAGCACCAGGCCTGTGGCTGAGATCTGCAGCCAGACTGCGGTAGCAACAGCACAGCCCCAGTCCTGGCAGCCGAGGCAACCGGCCTTGGAAGCCCCCGTAGTGAACTTCAGCCCGGTCTCTGCGTGGGTAAATTAAAAGCATCTTGTGGGGAAATTTCCACGACTGCGTGGAGAAAAGGAACTCTTACAAGAACTGGCATCAGTAGGTGGGGTGCAGAGCAACTGAGATGTGTTGGGGCTCTCAGGAGGGCAGGGAGAGGCTCTGTCCAAGTCACCATAACTTGCTGCTGTGAAAGACAGCATGATTATGAAAGATTTGTACTTCAGAGGAAACATAATGAAATAAAACACAGTTGAATTACACGGTTCTTCCCGGTGTTTTTGCATCCTTCTGAGATGTGGATTTTTGTTGTGCATTTGAAATGCTCATCTATTTTAAGAAAAGAAAGAATGGGGAAGAAGGACTGGAGGGAGGAAGAATCTGCAAGTGATCAAATATATCCACTGATGAATATGTCATAATGACAATCCCTTCCATTTTAAACGAAGAGAAACCTAATCCTGGAGCCTGTTTTCAATGGAACTTTGTGTAATGAGTAAAATTTTAGTCTGAAACCTGACGGTGTGAGAGGAGAAGTGACAGAGCGCCTCCAGCAGGAGAGCCAAGTGTATAAATCCAGGTGAAAAGAAAAGCTGAGCAACAGGGACCACAGAGTCAGCCTCAAATCTAAGAATGCCCCTACTCATTCCTGAACACTTAGAAGTTTGTCACACAAGCAGACCTCAACTTACTAAGCATTTAATTATATGAAGAGCAAATAATGTGGATGAGAAAGGCAGGAGGAATAGAAACATCTGAGGTAATTCAAATGAGATGTTGAGATTTGTTAGCAACATATAGGCCACTTGGAAAGGGAAGATAGTCGTCCTCAGACACGCGCCCAATGTTGAGAAGCATTTTAGACGACTGGTTTCTTGAAAGTGCTGGTGCCCTTACTTACTCAGCACTTTGCCCATCTCAGGAAACATGCTGTCTTCCCTGAGTTTCCCTCTGGCTTCAAGGGACTTCTGAGAGTGCAGCAAAGGGAAAGAGCACCCTGACCCCAGAGGGCCCAGCTCAGACGTTTGAAGAGGGCACATGGGACACTCCTAGGCTGTCTCTACCTTCCTGCGTCTGCACAGGTGTAAACACACACGCGTCACAGCAATGGTCACATGGGAACTGCGAGAGACACAATGCATGCTGCACTCCGCTGTCACGGCAACAACTACCTTCGATTCCTGGCAACAGATTCCTTCTGGGCCTGCTGTCAGAGAAACTAAGGCATTAGCCAGACTTCTCCCTATGGGGAGGTCACTACCCCTTCCAGCAGGCTGATCAATATATTAATCCCCCAAAGAGGGCTGTTGCTGGCAGCATATAATATAGGCAAAAGAACTCCTCATCAGCATTTCTAGGTTGTTTGGGACAGAGCCCCATAGTCCTCTCACTTCATACCCCCTTATTGATTAAAATGAAGACTTTTCCCACAGGGAAGTCTGTCTCCAGATAGTAACATAAGATGTCTCGTTGGCAGCCTTGCTCTATGGAAAATGATCCACAAACAAATCATTGTTTTTCCTGTTGGTGAAATTCAAATCTCATCATCAAAGGATGTGAGGGTTGGATGATGCTTGGAGATCATTCTGACTATAGAGTTTTTAATGAGATAGCATACCTGAAGTTCAAAGCACAAAAGGACATGCCCCTTACTGTAGTCATAGGTGCCCTTACACATTGCAAATGTGCTCCATGTTTCTCCTGCCTCAACCAAATAAAAGGCTTGCAATAGGAATGCCTCTCAATTGTAAGACCCTAAACATCTCCTCCCCTCCCTAGGAGGTATCTCACAAGCAATGATTACATTACTCCCAGCTTCCGAATAATAAACACCATTTTCCTGCTTTCCTGGCTCCCTAAGGTGACTGCCAAGTCCCCTGAGACTCTCTCCTTGGCTATAGAAGCATCCTGAAGCTGTCAAAGAACAAACAGTATGGCACCATTCCACCAAAGTAGGAAATAACTTATAATGCCTTTAGTCTTAATTCTTTTTTTTTTAATATACTTTATCGATTTTTCACAGAGAGGAAGGGAGAGAGATAGAAAGTCAGAAACATCGATGAGAGAGAGACATCGATCAGTTGCCTCCTGCACACCCCACACTGGAGATGTGCCTGCAAGCAAGGTACATGCCCCCGACCAGAATCGAACCCAGGACTTTTCAGTCCGCAGGCCAATGCTCTATCCACTGAGCCACACCGGTCTCGGCCTTTAGTCTTAATTCTTAAGAGCTGAATGAAGAATGCCTTGACCGGAACCCAGGCTGCCTCTATTCCTTAAAATGAGTTATTGCTCAGTGAGTTTCTCCGGCTGCTATGTAGACAGACTCCTGGAGGCCTTGCAAATTTAGGGAAGCCTGAGACCGAATCTCCCAGAATGGCTACATGTGGGATAAACACAGGTAAGATGCAAGTTGAGATCCTCCTACTTTATTTACAACCATGGACATCATGCTCTCAAGGAAAATGACTTTTCCACACAATGGAAGACAAAATTATCATTAAATGAGAAAGAAGACCTTCAAATGGGGAAGAGCAAAGATTCTGTCCATGCCCATGTTTATATACCCTAGAGTGTGCTGAGGACAACCAGAGTCATAAAGCTCTTAGCTTAAAAAATTCTTCCCTTAGATGACTCTGTACTAAGAACCAAGGCTTTTGTATTGTCAGGCACATAGAATTAAGGAGATGTCTGACCTTGTCTCTATTAATCACAATGTGCTCAACTGTGAATATCAAGGGGTGTTAACTTTTGAGAACCTGATGAGCTATAGAACTTCTCCCCAGGAAAATGGACATAAGAATTATATACAAACTTTTGAGTATAATTGGGGGAGAAGAAGGTCCTAAACCTCCTAAAGTCCAGGCCAAGGACCCCTGAACTAGATGATGTCTTCCAATATTAAACTGAGTTTATGGAAGCTCTGGTTAAATTTGATAGATTTTTTTATTTTTTGCCTCCTAAAAACTCATAAGAAAAAATGACCAAAAAAAAAATAGGAGCATATAACTTGAGTCACGGACCTGGCCTCTTGCCTTCCTCCTTGCTTCAGCACCTGCTCCAGCTTCTCTCCAAACTACCAGAATCTAGGCTCCAGGCCTGGTGACCAGGCCCAGCCAGCCAGCAGCGCAGCCAGTGTCTATGCAGGGGATTAGGCTCTCAGATTTCCACGTCTCAGCCCACCAGAGTTCAGGGCAGCTGAGGGTCCTGGGCCTGGCTGAGGGAATGGCAGGGGGCAATCTAAAAGCATAAGGGGCATCCAGAATGAGAAGGAGATCATGCAATGACTAGATGACAACCTGGCCTCTTATCTGGAGAGGGTGAGAAGCCTGGAGGCTGATGATCAGAGACTGGAGAGCAAACTCCTGGAACACCTGGAAAAGAAGGGATCTCAGTCAGAGATTGGGGGCATTATTTCAAGACCATCGAGGAACTAAGGTCTTTGCAAATTCTGTGCACAGTGCTTGCATCATTCTGCAGTTTGACAATGCCCAAATTGCTGCTGATGACTTCACAGGTAAGTATGAGATGTAGCTGGCTATGTACCAGTCTGTGGAGAGTGACATCAAGGGGCTCTGAAAGGTCACTGATGACACCAATGTCACTCGGCTGCAGCTGGAGACAGAGATTGAGGTGATCGTGGGGAAGCTACTCTTCATGAAGAAGAACCATGAAGAGGAAGTAAATGATCTACAAAACCAGACTGTCAACTCTGGGTGACCATGGAGTTTAATGCCCCAAATCTCAGGACCTCACCAAGATCATGGTGCACATCCAGGAACAATATGACCAGCTGACTTGGAAAAAAACGAGAAAAGCTAGACAAGTATTGGTCCCAACAGATTGAGGAGAGCACCACAGTGGTCACCTCACAAACTGCTAACATGATTCAGAGCTGAGATCTATGATCCAGCCCCCTTGGAGACTGACCTAGACTCTGAAAAATCTGAAAGCAAGATTGGAGAACAGCCTGAGGGAAGTGGAGACAAGCTTTGTCTGGAACAATTCAATGGGATCCTGCTGTACTGTACCTGGAGTTAGCTGGCCCAGACCCAGGCAGAGGGTCTGCTGAACATCAAGGTCCAGCTGGAAGCAGAGTTTGCCATCTACCTCTGTCTGCTGGAAAAGGGAGGACTTTTCTCTTGATGATGCCCTAGACAACAGCAACTCCATGCAATCTATGCAAAAGAACACCCTCGCAGGATTGTGGGTAACAAAGTAGTAACTGAGGTCAATGACACCAAAAAGTTCTGAGACATTAAGGCACAAGAAGTGGGGCATCCCTTGATAGGCAAGAGATCAATAAAAAGTTCAGAGATCATTGAAAAAATAATAATAGGAGATAAAGAAATGTTAACAAAATAGCTAAAGGTAGACAGTGGATGGACAAGTGCAACTGATTTAGCTGAGCAGACATCAAAGCAGCTGCACAGAAAGCATTCCATTCTCTACCGAGTGCACTGCAAAATTGAAGGCACTAGTACATAGGAAAGCAAGAGAGAAGTGACATCAATTAAATTTAATCCCTTACCCAGGCTCTGCCAAAGTCCAGTAATTACTTTTGTATTTTTTTTCTTTAAGCGGAAACCCTAAATTTTAACCTTTATGCCCCACTAATCTTGTATTTGTCTCTCAGTGTGGCTGAAGCAGAAACATTAGTTGAAAGTATTAGAAAGTTAGATCTCAAGATACCCTTCCTCAACATATATAACCAGGAACTCCTTGGCTGAAGAAGGGTTTACTTGCCTAAGACATTAAAACAGTTGTGCCTCAGCTCTAGGCAGGGATGAGGGTCCACACTGAAAGCAAGAGGATTAAATGAAAATAAGCATATTGAGTTATGAAATTCAGAACACCCCATCAGGTGAAATAGGAATGCTAGTTTAAATTCAGCTTAATCAGGGAGCTAATAATAGCACAATTATGATGAGAGCTTCTAAGCTAAAGAAGCCCAATTTTCACTTCTGAATTAAGCTTTGTTATATGTCCTCGTGTTCAGGTTAATCCCCATCCTGTGGTGAGCAAACATTAAAGAGAGGCATCAACACTGTAAAACTGGAACTCAGAAGAAACAACCACCAAGCATCAGCCAGGCAAGTGTGCCAGCATGCATTAACTAGTCTTCTGGCTGCTGTACTTTTAGAGGTCGCTGCTGAACAACTCAATGTTTTTCCCTCACTGAGGCTAGCAGAACAATTTCCCAACAGAAATTGTACAAAACTTCAACAGCTAATTTGTTTGCATCCCATAACCTTTCTCTTTCCCTCTCTGCCTCTCTTCCTCCTCTCTTCCTCTTCCTCTTTTTTTTTCTTACTAGTTATATCCTAAGCCTAAATCATCTCCTTTAGAGATGAAGTCTCTCATGGTTTTAGTGAAAGACCTTTACTGTGTTTACTTCTTATGGTAAATTAGATACAAAGAAAAGAACATCTGTTTGGAGCAATATTAGGATTGTATTGTGGAGCTCAAGTCCTCCTGGTGAAGTCTCTTTCTAGTGGTTTGCTACAAAACAGATGAAAAATATTTTGTTCTTCAAATTGGATGCCAGTCAGGGAATTATATGGGAACTAAAGGCCTGGTGCACAATTTTGTGCACGGTTGGGGTTGGGCTGGCTGGCCAAGGGGGTGGGGCTGTGTTGGCTGGCTACAGTGCGTGTCATAGCGACTGGTCATTCTGGTCATTCTGGTCATTCCAGTTGCTTGGCTTTTGTATATATAGATTCCTGCTGCCTCAAATCACAGCCTATTCTCTTTACAGTTACCACCACTTTGTCCTTATCTTCCCAGTCCCATGGGATTTGAAGACTTATTTATTATTATCACTATAGAGAAAAAGACAATGTCCCTTGGCTAATGTCTGTTCAATGCTTATATTTTAGACTAAGTGCTACTTCTTCAGAGAACCTTCTTTGATCCCCTGACATGCTTTCTGAACCAAAACCTACAAGTGTGGAGTCTAAACGTTTTTGAAATTGGGATAAGTCATAGAAAAGTAAATAATATGGTCCCAGAATTCCACAGTTGCCCTCATGATTTATGTCATTAACAGCAAGAAGTTACACCCATCCAAATGTTTATTGATCATTTATTATGTGCCGGACATTGTTCTAGGTGCCAGAGACATAGCAGTAAACCAATAAAGGTTTAAATATCCCTGTTATTGTTTCCAGTGGAGGGAAGCATACATCATATGATTAAGTAAGGGAAATAGTTATCTTGGAAAATTATGATTAATGCTATGGATAGAAATAAGCCAGAGAAGGAGGATAGGAAAGACTAGGTAGGAAGGCATATATAACTTTAAACAGTTGGTCAGGAAAGATATCACTGAAAAGATTAATTTGAACAAATACCTGAAAGATTCAAACATATAAGATAGCATTTTTATTTCATGTCATTTCACTCCTAAAAATATATTCTCTGTGAACTACTTTAGAGCATTTTTTATCACTTTACACACATATAAATATGTTAGCTCAAAGATGACCACTCTCTCCATTGTTATCTAACAATGTTCTGGAGGAGACAATAGCCAATGAAACTGGTTAATAGAAGAAATTAGATATGAAAATAGCAAAGGAGGAGGTAAGTATTATAATTGGTAGATCATCTATCAATTGCTTCAACTTAAAAGGGAAAAAACAATTATAACTAAAAGATTTCATCAGTGTGAACTAAACTAATGTTTGAACAAAACTAATATATAAACATTAATTGCCTTAATATGTATTAATACAAACAACAACCAGTTTAAAAACACAAATGAAGACCCATTTACAATAACAACAAAACATGACTAATTCTTGGGAATGAAATAGACAAAAGATATAAGAAAATTTTGACACTAATAAGGAATGACCTTGAACATATGAAAACAAATATCAAGTTCATGACTAGAAAGACTCAATATCATGAAGATAGCAATTCTCCCTAATTTAAATCTATAAAGTTATTATAATACCAATAAAAATAACATCATAATTTTTGTTGGAAAAATAGCAAGGTGTATCTAAAGTGCATATGGAAAAAGAAAATAAGCCAAATAAATCACTAGGAAAAATATAAAACTAACAATGAAAGGGGAACAAGACTACTATAATATTTCTATTTGAAGCTTTACCAACTAAAATAATGTGATGCTTTTGTATGAGTCACAGACAAATGAATGAAACAGAATAGGAGACTTAGAAATAGACATAAATATATTAGGTAATGTAGTATAAAGGTGGCCTTACACATCAGTGGGAGAAAATTTTGATTATTAAGTAAGTGATTTTGGAACAACTAGGTTAGCCACCCATTCAAAAAAAGTTATGTGGTATCCTTTATAGCAAAATAAAATTTTGCTACATTAAATTTCAAATAACAACAACAACAACAACAAAAATGGAGCACTAGAAGCAAGAAAGAATTATTTTACTGAGTTCAAGAAAATAATTTTTATAGACTTAGAGTAGGGTAGACCTTACTAAGTATATTGCAAAATCTAGAAATCATTAAAGACTGATAAAGTCAAATTAATAACAATTAAAATTTCAGCATGGAAAATATATTATAAGCAAAAATTTTTAATAACACATTTTCAACAAGTATAAAAATGAATATCCATACATTGCTGATGTTAGTATAATTTGGTACTAGCCCTATTGAAAGCAGTTTGGCACATTAAAATTCAATTTTAAGTGTCTATATCTTTGACTCAGAAATTCCTTCTAGGAAATTATCCCATATATTTGTTGATACATACTAAAAAAAAAAAAACATGTACAAAGATATCTATGCAGCATTATTTAAAATATCAAAATATGAGAACAATTGGGGTACATTTATATAATTGGAATCATATGAAAATGTCCAGCCAAGACTGGTTTGGTTCAGTGGATAGAGCATCGGCTTATGGACTGAAAGGTCCCAGATTCGATTCCGGTTGGGGGCATGTACCTTGCTTGCGGGCACATCTCCACTGTGGGGCGTGCAGGAGGCGGCTGATCGATGTCTCTCTCTCATCGATGTTTCTGATTTTCTATCTCTCTTCCTTCCTCTCTGTAAAAAAATCAATAAAATATGTATTTTTTTAAATGTCCAAGAGTAAGCCAAATCCATATGTACTAATATGAAATTAGTTCTAAGATCACTATTATCCCCTGGCCCAGGAGCAGAGAAACACAAAAACCAAATGGACTTGAGACAAAGTGTGAGTCAGGAAAAGTATGTATGTATCCTTCCACTTTTTTTGTTCCCAAAGAGTAAATATGCCTGGCCCTAAGATAGGGACAAGTAGAGCTGGAGAAAAAACTGGATGAGGTCCAGGTCTGGACACTCTTTCAAAGTGGAAGTGGGAACATTTTCAATCTAGGAACACAGAGAAAAGGACTCAGTGGTGAGTTGTATGTGTGGAACCCACAGGTACTTTACCTGTGGACAGTAACCATCTAAACAACCTGGACAGTCTTAAGATGTCCCTTGAAGAGAGTGGGACTTACTGTGGGGTACTTAGACCTCCTATGAGGAGAAGGATACTTAAAGGAAAACCCTGCCCCCTGACATGCAGAACTGAAGGGAACTAGTTGGGAATTCGTCTTTAGGTAGCAATGGACATACCACAACAGTCTTATATTTCATCGCAGGAAAATTGAATTTACTCCCAATCAGTTATTACCATTCCTGATGTCTTCTGTGAAAAGCACTGTTAAAAACAGCTGTCCAGACAAAATCAACTTACGGTGATGAAAATGACAATAGGGTTATTTCTGGAGTCAGAGAGGGCCCATCTATGAGCCTCTGTGGTACCGAAAATATATTTTCAGGAGTGGTGGTTAAATGCAAGTACGCATATTTTTTAATGTGTGTGTACAGTTTACAGACTTTATACAAACTGTACCCTAATTTAAAAATAAACTAGCCTGGGATTTCCTTCTATTCAACCACAACCTACTTGAGACTGGGCTACCCACATTCCTTTCTTTCTCCCCCTTATGAGTCAAACTCACCTATTCAGCAAAATTCCAATGCCAGATAGTACAAAAGCAAAGTCACAAGGAAAACAGAAACACAAATATATTTAGCTGGTGGAGAGATCAAAGAAAAGTAAATAGCAAACTGCGGCTTCATCAAACATTTACCAAAGAGAACAGGGCAGAACAAAGTAACCCATAATCAAGATATATGTTAGGATTATAATTGTTTTAGAGCAATTTATTTTCAAACTTGCAATTGGTTTCAAAATCTTTCATTTAAATCTAACATTCTGTTAAGAGATTATAATAAAATTCTTTCCCTTCTGAGATTTTGCATTTTCACTGCTCTATATAGCCCATTTTCTTGAATGTATCAGAGCAGCTGCCAAACACTCAAGCAGGACTAAAACAATACATTTGAATTCCTTTTCACACTAAATTTTCTTTTTCCCTGCATGTATGGGAAACTTCTCAAGGTTTGGGATGGTGGTTGTAGAGATCTGCTTACCTTGGTTCTGAGCCTCTGCATGTTTCAGTCAAAAACATGACTCTCCCCAATACTCCACTTTCATTCTCCTTACTTCTCTACAGAAGTAATTCCTGGTGGGAAGGTAAAGAGCACAGAAGTGTCATAGGCCAACGGTGGCCACAATCAATGACCTCAGGCAAACCCCCTAAGCTTCTTCCTACCAGAAACCAGGATGTGAGGAGTAAGTGCAAAACAAACTGCTCCAAGAAGGAAGGCTAATGGGAGGAAGAGCTGCATCATATTTGCTGTTCTGCAATGGTCTCTGCTGTAGGGATCCTATGAATTCTGAGCTTATAGCAATATAAGGCCAGAAAAGGATCAGATAGCAAAGAGAAGGAAGAACTCGACGGTACTAACAGCAATTATTCCCAACTTTATTAATTGTTCTTTTCTGGAAAAAATGGCAAAGAAAATACAGAATTTATTCCAGGCCTGCTAAAATACATCTAGCTGGAATTATATCTATTATTTATGAATTAAAAACTTCTTATCACTCTTTAAACTTTTATTATCACACAATTTTTGTTTTGGCCTCACACCTTTTCATTCTCCAGAATGGGATTGCTACATTATTGTAGAAAAGGCATGATCTTGGATCTAGATTATCTAATTTGAAAATCAAAACCTTGTCACTTACTAGATATAATTTTAGAGATAATGTCTAGTTTTACATGGCTGTCATAAGGACTAAAAAAGTTTCATATCTTTAACAATTTATACACATGTATGTTATGATAGAGGCAACATTATCAAGTAGAAAGAACAGAGAAATCCTGATTCAAATCTCAACAGTATCACTTTGACCAAGCCAAGTTCTCTGAACTCAATTGTCCCATTTGGATCGTTGCAAGGATTAAATATTAACTTATGTAAAGTTAATAACAGACATTCATTAGAACTGTTATTATATTGAAGTTTTTTTCCTTTCTTTTAGTCACTTTTCATTTATTTATTCAAAAAAATACTGATTGAGTAATAGGCACCATGCTAGGGTATGATAGTAAGATATTTACAACTACCATCATGGACTTACCATGTAGTAGAAGACACAAACAAATAAACAGAATATTACAATATAATTTTGTATGTATTGTAATAAGGAAAGTATAGGATACTGTGGGAACCCAGATGAGAAATACTTTACCCAATCTAGGTTAGTATCACAGAGGCCTCTTAGAGAAAGTGTCATTGAACTGAAAACTGAAAGATGAATAGTATTAACCAGTGAAGAAGAGGGAATAAGGAAAAAAAGTTCAAGCAAAGACACATGCAAAGGCCCAGGAGAGAGAGAGATAATGTTTGTCAAATAATGCCTCAAAATATCCATTACACATATTCTCTGTTCTGGGATTAGAACATAAACACCCCATATAGATCTTTCTGTCCTTTTCTTGGCCATTGACATTATGTCTTTGAAACTTTCACCCATTGAAGACCGTTGAAGAAAACATTTTCATCTTCAGCCAAAATCCTACCATTTTCTATCACAGTTATCTATAATAATAAAAGCGTAATATGCTAATTAGACTAGATATTCCTCTGGATGACTTCCCAGATGAAGCCGGGGCTGCAAGGGAAGCCCTGGTCCCAGATGCCAGAGGGAAGTTGGTGTCAACAACTGGGGGAAGGAAGGCTTACCCTTGCACGAATTTCGTGCATCAGGCTTCTAGCCAAGTATAAACTCCCAACAACTCATATGTGTATTATTAATTCAATCTAGTAATACTGTAAGCATATGGACTGGATGATGATGGATAAAAACCACCCTCTTCTGACCATGAACTTAACAATCCAATTAGTAAAATAAAACATGGATTATAATGTAAAACAAGATGTGGTTCCTAGTATACTGCTGATTGATGCAGCCACTATGGAAAACAGTATGGAGTTTCCTCAAAATATTAAATATGGAACTTCTGTTTGTCCCTGTGATTCCACTTCTGGGAATATATATTTTTAAAAAGTCAGAAAATATATATGTATCCCTATGTTCATAGCAGCATTATTTACAATACTAAGATTTAGAAACAAGCCAAGTACCCATTAGTAGATGAATTGGTAAAACAAACTGTAGGACATATACACGATGGAATACCATATAGCTGTAAAAAAGAGGGATCTCTTACCCTTTGGGGCAGCATGGATGGAACCTGGAGACGATTATGCTAAGTGAAATAAGCCAATATGAGAAAGACAAATATCACGTGATCTCATTTATCTGTGGAATCTAACGAACAAAACAAACTGACAAACAAAATAAGACCTGAAGTATGGACTTTTCATGTAGTAGGGGACACAAACGAATAAACAGAATGGTTGTTATCCATCATTAGCCAGGAGGCATAGAATAGACTGACATAACTCCATGTGGGGATGGGAGGACAAGAGGGAATAAACCAAAGAACTTACATACTTATGTTCATAGCCATGGACATGGACAATAGAGCAAAGACCTGGGGTGGGGAGATAGAGTAGGGGCTTGGCTGAAGGGATGGGGGGAGAAGGGGCGACATCTGTAATACTGTCAACAATAACTTAAAATTTAAAAATATTTAAAGACAGAATATGATTAAATATTACTTGAGTGACTGAACAATAAATATAATAGAAATTTACATAAGAATTGACCATGATAAAAATTCTATAAATGCCACTGCAGCTTGGGAGTATTTTCCTCACATCATTTAGTGAGGCATATGGGAATGGGGAGGAGGCAATATAAGTAAACACTTTGTCTATATATTTTATTTAATTTTTGAAATAACTCCACGAGTTAGGATTTATCATCCTTCTTTTACAAAATAGACATAGTATGTCAAATAACTTGTCTAAGGTCAAATAGCTAGCAATTAGTACAGCCAAAAGTTTAACCTAGGTCTATCAGGTTATAAGGTCTGGGTCTCATGAGAGCCATCCTATTCCACTACTGAAACTTACTATTCCCCAGAATCCAGCTTCTCTGACATGCTGTTGGTCCTGAAACAGTTGCCCACCATTTAGCCAAGTGATTCTTGCAATCTCTCCTACTGAGCTATGGCATGGGTTATTCCTTACTCCTGCTGTAGTCTTCTCCTGGAAGTTAATTCCAGCATGTCATAAATGCAATAGGTTCATCAAAAGGTTGATGGAACTTGGGGACTCAGCAAGGGCTGAATCACATATGTTATTGCCTGTTGGAAATGGCTAAAGGCATTTTCCTAAACCTGAAAAGGATACATAAATGATTGCTTGCTGCCAGACAGCTGAGGGCATCTTAATCTACATGTTATTGCCTCCTACTGGCCAAACACCTGAATAGTCGACAATCCAACAATGCCTCTGTGTACCAAACCTTGGTTGATGTGTATATCTACTTTGTCTGGGGATAGTTTGTATTAATAAAAAGCAAGGGGTCCAAAGAAACAGAATTTGGTTTCTTTAGCTAAGTTTTCTCTGGCTCCTCATAATGCCTTCCAAAATTATGTTTCATCTCTGGACTCTTTAATAATTTACACACAGCACCTCCTCCAGATTCCTGAACCTTTCAAGATGCCGAAAAACACACACTAACATTATTCTTCCATCTATCTGTATTATCTTAATTGTGATTTTGTTTTCATTTCAAAATGTATCTATCAGTTTTATTCTATGCAATTCACTTATCTGCTTTAACATCTTTAGCAAATTCATTCATTTCCCTCATTCACAAAAAGTTACTAATTAGTAGCTCTAAAGATAGGGTTCTTATAAGTTCTGTGGCAACTGTGTTATGTTGGGAGGATTACTATAGTTGGATTTTATACAGGTTAATATTATCTCTACAGTTGAGCAGTTAAATGCTTGGCACTTTTCTAAATTGTCTCATTTCATTTCAATAACACTGCAAGTTACTAAAATGTTATCCTGTTTCACAGAGGAGGAATTGAGATTCAGAGAGGCTGAATTACTTGCTCAAGGCAAGGATTTGGTATATCCAGGTCTTCTCATGCACTTCCTATTACACCATGCTGCTTCTACTCAAACTATAGAAATCACAGAAATGGGTATTCAAAAGAACCTCATAGGAGGATCTTTACATGACTCCTTCTATGTAAGCATCTTTTCTCTAGAATCCTATCCAGTGATCAGGTTTCTTGTTGAAAGTCTGGCTCTGTCACATGCAAATTGTGACTTCTGTGGGCCTTAGTTTTCTCATCTTCAAAAAGGAATACTACGAAGAAACCAATATGATAGCATAAGTAAACACCTAAACTGCTGCCTTGCACAACAATTTCAAAATTACAATTAAAAGACAGAACAGACATCATCCAGAACCATAGGAAAGCTGGTTAAGTGGAAATTCTACAACTAGAAGGAAAGAGACGGGCTCACAGAGACTCAGAGAAGCTGCAAAAAGCTGAGGTATGGAGACACATGCTTGGAGAGGATGGCGGTGGAGTGCCTGGCTGGTTTCCTCTAGCGGGAGGGAGATGGAAACTCCTGACTACACTGAACCACAATTCCAGTTGAGACTCATACAGGGAGTCTGGACTGTGCAGAAAAACTTAGGGGAACTGTGAAAGACAGAGGTCTGGAGGTGTGCGCGAAAGTGCACACACAGAGGGCTGACTACTGATTGTGCCACTGGCTTTCTCTAGCAGGAGGGAGACAGAACCTCCCAACTGCACTGAAATTCAGGTTGGACTGCAATGAACCCCAGTTTTGGGCGAACCAGCTGGCCCCCACCCATGCACCAGGCCTCTATCCTATCTAATAAAGGAGTAATATGCAGATCAACCATCACTCCAACACACAAGATGGCTGCCTCCATGTGGTCAAAGAGCCTGCCCACATGTGGACACAAGATGGCCACCACAAGATGGTCAGCAGGGGAGGGCAGTTGGCAGGAACCAGGCTTACAAGGGAGGGCAGTTGTGGGCAATCAGGCCAGCAAGGGAAGGCAGTATAAGGCGATCAAACCTGCAGAGGATGGCAGTTGGGGGAGACCCAGGCCTGCAGGGGAGAGTAGTTAGGAGTGACCAGGCCTGCAGGGTAGGGGAGGTAAAGGCAAACAGGCTTGCAGGGGAGCCGTTAGGCATCATTCAGGCTGGCAGGGGAATGATTAGGGGATGATCAGGCTGGCAAGCAGAAGCAGTTAGGGGCAATCAGGAAGGCAAAGAGGCGAGCAGTTGGGAGCCAGCCATTCTGGATTGTGAGAGGGCTATCCGACTGCCTGGTGGGATTGGGCCTAAACAGGCAGTCAGACAGCCCTTGAGGTGTCCCAGATTGGAGAGGGTGTAGCCTGGGCTGAGGGACACCTGCCCCACATGCATGAATTTTGTGCACTAGGCCTTTAGTATATATATATATATAAAAGCCTAAGCAACTATTATGACCAAACAACCAGAATGAACAGAACAACTGGTCAACTAGTCCTTAAGATACGCACTGACCATCAAGGGGCAGACAATCAACACAGGAGCTGCACCCTGTGGTCAGTGTGCTCCCACAGCCAACATACCATGGCCCCTCCTCCCTCAACCCCTCAGTTGTCCCCCACATTGGTCCCAATCTGGGGACTGATTGGCCAACCTCTCAGGGTCCCTCCCCCAAGCTGGCCAGCCCCCTGATAGGCCTTGATTGCCAGCCAGGCCAAGGGACCCCACCTGTGTATGAATTCATGCACCGGAAATCCCTTTCACAATCCAGAACTGTTGGTTCCCAACTGCTCACCTGTCTGCCTTCCTGAGTGATCACCCCCTAACCACTTCTGCCTGCCAGCTTGATCACCCCCTAACCACTCCCCTGCCAGCCTGATTGATGCCTAACTGCTTCCCTACCCTAACTGCCCTTCCCTGTGGGCCTGGTCACCCCTAACAGACCTCCTCTGCAGGCCTGGGTCCCCCCCAACTGCCCTTCCCTGCAGGCCTGGTTGTCCCCAACTTCCCTCCTCTACCAGCCTGGTCACCCCTAACTGCCCTCCCCTGCAGGCTTGATCACCCCCAAATGCCCTGCCTTGTAGGCCTGGTCGCTGCCAACTGCCTTCCCCTGCTGACCATCTTGTGGTGGCCATCTTGTGTCCACATGGGGACAGGATCTTTTGACCACATGGGGGCAGGCATCTTGTGTGTTGGAGTGATGGTCAATCTGCATATTACTCTTTTATTAGATAGGATAGAGGCCTGGTGCATGGGTGGGAGCCAGCTGGTTTGCCCTGAAGGGTGTCCTGGATCAAGGTGGGTGTTCTCTTGGGGCATGGGGTGGCCTGGAGAGGAGCCTGTGGTCGTTTGCAGACCGGCCATGCTCTTCAGTGACCCAAGTGGAGGCCCTAGTATCTGGGATTTATTTATCTCCCACAATTGAAACTTTGTAGCCTGGAGTAGAGCCAAGCCTTCTGCTCACACAGCCATTGAAACTTTTTTGCCTTAAGTGGAGGCCTGGCCGGCAAGGGTGTGAGGAAAGCTTGGCTTCCTCCATTGCCAGGGGCAACCCAAACCTCCCTCCTGCTCTCTCTGCGGCCCTAGCCTTCTTCGTTGGTTAATTTGCATACTCGCTCTGATTTGCTAGTGAGCATGGCTGATGGGCATGGCTGGTGGGTGTAGCAGAGGTATGGTCAATTTTCATATTACTCTTTTATTAGATAGGATTGTCTATGTATGTGAATAGGTGCACATACATGAAGATGTATACACAGTAAAATATAAGGATGTGGTGGGATTTCCAGTAAACTATGCTTTTTCTTTATAATAATCTCCATATTAAATATTGCTCTAGTAAGCAAAAAATTAGGAATGCCTCTCCTATCTCCTTTAGCTTGCTTCTTTGTTTGCAAAATAGAAATTGCAGAACACTAAGAGATAGATGCCAATCAAGGGTTTCACTCACTTTCATTTTAGTCCCTATTAAATAATATCAAGTATTACCCAGGCATTACTTGCACTGCTGCACAAAAGGCAGAATTCTTTAACTGTCTGAACAGTCCCGAGGGACTGACCAGGCATAAGCCACTGCAGGATTTTTGCCTGTAGCCTACAACCATGCTTTACAGAAACATCTGGGCAACTGTTTCAGTGGGGTGGAGATTAGAGCATCTTGCCATTTATATCATTCCCCCAGAGCAGAAATAACATTAATTTTACTCAAATAAGAGAGGAGTAACAGGCTTCTAACTTCTACAAAAACAGAAAGAGCAAGGGCAATTTTTAAAGAAATTGACTTTAAAGGTTATTTACAGACATGAAGAATTCTTTGTTGTAACCACTCTTCTGGGAAGTGGTACAAAGATTCTACGTATTGCTTAAAACAAAAGATAACAACCATAGCCTGTTAAAATGAGTTTACGTCTTCTTCCCAAGAGAAGGAAGTCTCTTGGTGTTAGGAGTATCAAGCATCAAATTCTCCTGAGGCTTTTCCATAACAAATATTTATTATTTTGTAATCAGAAAACAATAAAGCTACTCTTATATTTTAAAAATTAGAACATTTACATTTACAAATGAAAATTTTTTTATTATAATTTTCTGAAGCATTAATGGAGATACCATAAATGTTTATATTCAGCACCACTCAAAAAAATAAAAGTACAGAAAATAAAAATAAAGAAAAATGCTAAGAACTTGGATAGGAATCTAATTTCCTTTATGTGTAGCTTCAAATTTTCTCAACAGGAAGAATAATTCCTAGGAACTTAGATGTTCTTTCACCGGTCTTGGCATGTAGTAGGTCAAATATTTATAATATTTGCTGAGTGAATAAATTTAATATTAAATAAATTTCCTAATTTTTTATTTTTATACCAAAGTTATTCTCCCAAGAATCTTAATCACCACTCCAATCCCACTCACTAGAAGTAACCACATGAAGTTTGGTGAATCTCTCTGTATATGATAGATATAGAAAAAAGAGAGAGAAGAGAAATATCATATCATAACTATTTATATTTTTAAAAGTACAATGGGTATCCTACTAGAGTTCTACATAATTCATTCTTGTTAATAACTGCACTAACTTAATTTTTCAGATGCTGTCAGCAACCAATACGTTGACTGAGAGATGATAATAGCACTAATAGTAATGGCTAACATTTATTGAGCATTGTGCCAAATACTTCATATACTTACTATACATTAAAATTGCATAACTTTATAAGTAGGTGCTAGAATTTATGGCCCTTCTTACAGATAAAGAAATTAAAACATATTATTTGCCCGAGGTTATAATGACTTGACCAAAGTTAGACAGTAAGTGGCAAGGCCAGGATTTGAAGCCAGCAGTCTGTCTTCCAAGCCTGTGTTCTGATTCTTTACTGACTTTGTAATGTTAAAAATATTAAAGATAAATTCTTCCTTAACAATGAGTGACTAATGGTATACACCAGATGTATAATAGAATGCCATGTTTTGGTGTTTTTAACTATACCAGAACCTTGTTATACTTAGAAGTGCTTTCAAAGAAACCGTATCAAGAGATTTTACATTCAGTTTAGAGTCTGCCATTAGGCAAAAGTATTTGAATTAGTAAAAAAAACACACACATGAATTTCCCTCATATACAGTATATTTCATAAGCTGAACAGGAAAAGTGATCTAAGTTCTGTACTGTTACCTTCTTTTGTGACCAAAGCAGCTTTTTTCAAGTGTTACTATCCATTTTATTGACTAGACTTGTCATCAACTGGTTTATGGTCATTCAAAAAACACTATACTAGTCACACACACACAAAAAGAACCTGAATCACATTTTTAAAATATATGACTCAGACTTTAAACTCAGATGCAAGAGGTTTTTTTTAAAATAATTGCAGAATCTTTCAAATAAATGTGTAGTCTCTCAAGGTAACTATTCTGAAAAGAATAAAACCTAATTGTCTGTTTAAAGTCAGTCTGCTAATGGTCCGTTACCATATTTAACAGGTTTATTTCAGGTACTAATCCAGCAGCCAGTTCATGTCAGCCATCCCAAAATAATTACTGATGTCCATTTGACTCTTCTGTTCCCAAGCCAGTGATTTGATAGCTAGTATCCCTTAGCACTGTATAACGTATCAAAAGTATTGCTGAGCCAACTGTAACCTAAATTGTTTTTACAATATGAGTCAATTTTCCTAATTTATTCTTTAATATAAAATTGATTCTGCTCTAGCTGACAGTAACAGCAGAGACAAGAATGGCAGCTTGAGGGGATGCTTTACCTTTTACTAAATCTCATTAGTTTAAACAAGGGATAACAGTTAAAAACAGCACACATATACACACTTAAGTATATTCAACGTCGCCAAAGCACCAGCGTCACCACCATTTTAAAGTGATGCCAAATAACATTTAAAGGTGGAATGTTTCCGAAGATGGTTAAATCGAAGATCAAGTCCCACCTTACCTCAGTTACTGAGTCACTTCTAGACCATGTTTTTGTTAAGTAAACCTTTCTTCTTGGACAAATAATCATCTGTCAGAGCTCCATGTAGTTCCCCAGAATAGTAAAAATATCTGGAAGCTCCTTTGTATATATAATTGCTAAGTACATGCCAAAGTCTTACAAGACAGCCCTTAAAGTCTATTGAGTGAACATTAGAAAAATCAAATTTCATGCTTCCTTCGGTAGCATATATTCTAGAAATCGGAATGACATGGCCCCTGAGCAAGGATGATATGCAAATTCATAAAGCATTCCACATTTAAAAAAAAATCAAATTTCCTGGCAACTTGATAAGCATAATTATCTAACTAAGTACTACCCCATAAAACAAAACAAAACTGGAATTATTCAATCTAATAGCTAGAGAAGCAGCTGGGAATTATGTAGTAGACTTTTTTAGAGTAAAATAATTCTAAAAACACTGCCTTTTTTTTTTTAACTGCTCACATGGCATACTTCATTTCCAATCTACAACCTTTAAAAACGCTTTGTAAGTTTACACTGTACAGTTAGTCTCATGTCTGAAATAAGACACAAGGGCAGGGAGAGCTGGTGCATTGGACCACAGTCATCCTAGCACCCAGTCCATTCTGGGAAGGAGCCTTTAAAGGCAGGAGTGAGCAGAAGAGAACAGTGGACAGGAGAGGCAGGCAGTGTGGCCCAGAATGCCCTTGGTTTCCTCCCTCCTGAAGACCTTTCCCGGGGCCCTTGACTGCAGGACCCTCACCAGGAAACCAAGCTGGGCAGGAAGGAGGCTTCACAGTATTGGCAGGAGTTGGGAGGGGCAGGATGGAAAGGAAGGACAGCTTCTGGCTCTTCCCAGTCACTGGGGGTTGGAGCTGCTTTTTGGCACAATCTGCAAGATCTCCTTGGAGGTGGGAGTAGGAGGAGCTGGGGATTTAGGATTCTTTTCTTGAGTTAGGTTTCTTTCCATTTGGAGAGAGGCCATGAGCCTATGGTGAGGTTCCCAAGGGATAAATAGTCAGGGTCTTTTTTTCTCCTGCTCCAAGGACTGCCAACCCCCACCTGGCTGGTACAAAACACTGCCTTTTTGATTGTCTATATTTAACCTACCAGCTCATTTTATCCGTCCCCCTGCCCTCGCCACATCTGCACACATGAAATGTCAATAATTTATTAATCAATTAATGTTTTTGCTCTGATCCTTTTCCAACCATTTCACCATCAAAATAAAGATGCTTGGATTGCAGCCAGATCCTTTCCCAACCATTTCACCATCAAAATAAAGATGCTTGGATTGTAGCCAGAACAGAGGAAAGAATCAAGTATATAATGACCTCATGTGGCAAAGGGCTATAACTACTGATTTAACTATGAAATAATCATTGCCTTAAATAACTATCTTTACGAACTTTTTATTTTCAAATTGCCTTTTTTAAATGGGCATTAAATACTGCCTAGAAGAAAGGAAGAAGAGAAAAATGACTTCAGATGTAAAGAAAAAGCAGAGGTAAAAATAAGTCATCTATTCACGAAAATAAAAGGGGCCCATGCTACAGTCAAAATATTTGGGTTCTTGTTTCAATTTTATTAATTTTTGTGGGAACTTGAAAAAATCCCTTAGGGAGGAATCCAAGATGGCGGCATAGGTAAACACCTACACTGCTGCCTCGCACAACAATTTCAAAACTACAACTAAAAGACAGAACAGACATCATCCAGAACCACAGGAAAGCTGGCTGAGTGGAAGTTCTACAGCTAGAGGGAAAGAGAGGGGCTCACAGAGACCCAGAGGAGCTGAAAAAAGCTGAGGTACAGAGAGACGCGCTTACTGAGAGAGCGGGTGCCGGAGTACCTGGCTGGCTTTCTCTGGGAGGAGGGAAATGGAGACTCCCAACGGCATTGAACCCCTTATCTTACGACACTAAAGCCCAGATCCAGCCAAAACTCATACAGGGGGAGTTTGGACTGTGAAAAGGGAGAGGTGCATGGAAATTTAGGGGAGTCGCAAAAGATCAAAGGCCTGGTGGCGCGCACAGCACTGCACAGAGGACAGATTGCTGATTGTGCCACTGGCTTTCTCGAGTTGGGGGGAGACAGACCCTCCCAACTGTGCCACTTCTGACTCCACTAAGCCCCTGTTTCAGGCGAAACCCTGGAGATCTAGACTCGTGTGGTCCTGGAGTGCAGGGGAGCTGGAAAGGCAGCAGTCTAGAGGCACTACAGGCGCAAGCGCACAAGAACCGCTCCAGCAATTACCCAGTCACATGAGACTCAGGAGCCGTGGAGGGTGGGGCTGACTGGAAGGCAAGGCGGTCCCTTAAGCCTGTTCCCAAGCTCAACAGAGGCTTCTTTGGTTTTGCAAATCTGGTATCATAAGGTTGAATTCAACACAGAAGTTTCCCTGGCATAGTGAAAATGCCGAGACAAGAGAAGGGATCACAAACAAAAGATATGGAGGGAAAAAAACGACTGGATAGAGAGTTCAGAACCACGCTTATAAAGTTTTTCAAGAATATGCTAGAAAAGATAGATAAATTTATCAAGTCCCAAGAGGAGATGAAAAAGGACCAACTAGAGACACTGACTGAAATAAAAAATATACAGAGTCCTAACAGCAGACTAGAGGAAGGCAAGAATCAAGTCAAAAATTTGAAATATAAAGAAGCAGAAAACATTCAACTGGAAAAGCAAAAAGAGAAAAGAATCCACAAATGTGAAGATAATGTAAGGAGCCTCTGAGACAGCTTCAAGCATACCAACATCAGAATTGTGGGGGTGTCAGAAGAAGAGAGAGAGCAAGATACTGAAAACCTATTTAAAAAAATAATAACTGAAAACTTCCCACATCTGGTAAAAGAAATAGACTTACAGGTCCAGGAAGCACACAGAACCCCATATAAAAGGAATCCAAAGAGGACCACACCAAGACACATCATCATTAAAATACCAAGAGCAAAAGACAAAGAGAGAATATTAAAAGCAGCAAGAGAAAAACAGTTCATTACCTACAAGGGAGCACCCATACGACTGTCAGCTGATTTCTCAACAGAAACGATGCAGGCCAGACGGG
>PVJN01035099.1:0-22320 GCA_004026805.1 Lasiurus borealis
GTTCTGTATCACTCCCACTTAAATGCTATTGGCCTAGGCATGTCACATGACCAAGTTGGGTATGGACTGGGAGAAATCACTTTGTTTTCCTTGAGTACCCAGGTCTACATGACACAGGGCATGCCGCATCTTATGGGGTGGGGTGAGCTGGTCATTGTGCTGATTGTTGAGTTGTTACTTACCAGCTCCAAAATGACTTTTTGCCCTCTCTGTGAAAATGGATCTGGGCCCTTTAAATAACTTTCCTTTCTCTGCTGGCATGATGCTAAGCCATGCCAGTAGAGGGCACTGGAGAGACACTGAAGACTAGCAGGTTTTCCTTCCTGACTTCAGCATGCTATCTAAGCAGGGATCCTGAGGCAGCCTTGCCAAGCACCTGGTTCCCTTAACACAAAGTCTTCACCAGCCTCCGGCTCTTGAATAGCATGCGTTTCCTCCTACCCACCATGGGTAATGTGGGCTCTTTGCCCAGCATTCCACCTCAGCAGCCCGGGCAGCTGCTCCTCTAGCATTCGGTTGCTGCAGTTGTGCACAGCTGCTCCAATTGCCAGCTCCTACAGTGCAGGCTGTGCTTCTTCAGTTTGTAGCTCCTGGCTCCTGCAAAGACTGGCAGCTTCCCCTGACACACCCTTTGGGCAATGTTGTAGTAAAGAGACAACTCTCCGTGAACCTTTCCCTCCAGTACCCTAGACTGGATTTCTGGCAAGTTTCAGAGGTCCTAATTCTAGCAAATTCTGCCGGAGTGGTAGCACAGTGGCCTCTACCATCCAATGAACCATGACCACTCCCTCTCCAACAAAGTCCTGAGCCTCTTAATGCTCCCATTCAACCTAGGGGTAGTGATCTGTAATCCTATATTCTTTAGAGTTTCCTGTATTTCTTACTTGCCAATTCCCCTTTACTTCAACCTCCCATTACAGTTAACAATTCTTCATATTAAATTCCTCATGTTCAAATTACTGTGTGGTTTCTGTCTCTCCTAATTGGACCCAGGCGTATACAGTTCATACTATAATCTAATACAGAGATCTAACAAATTAAATTAATTAGACAAAACATATTGTTCAATGGGATAAATTAGCCTATTTATTGGCACGTAGGACTGGGATTCTTGAAGTTTGAGGGCTTAAGGCTCCCTTTCTCCTGGGCATGCTTGGCAGGGCTCTCTTCTTGCTACAGCTCTGTGTCTAACCAACCTTGCTTGCCAAAACCATCCTTAAACTCTGTGAATAACTTAAGATTGTGGTGGGCTCCCCTAGTTTCTCTGAGAACAGAGTTAACTTTGTTTATTTTTACTCTAATTGATTTTGTATTGACTTTTACCAAACATTTAATTTTCTTTACCTCTTCAAATACTTGGTCTCACTGGAGCCCTCATTTATGCCAATATCATCTACACATTATAGATGACTCATGAAGAGTAATTTTTAAAAAGGCATCTTATCCCCTTAAAACTATAATTGCTGCCTTTCACTTCTGATACATTCTTTAACCTCTATTAACTATTAACTGAATTATGTAAGTTTCTATAAAGGATATCTAGAAAACAAAGGATACATTTTTGATCTATACTTGTGTTAAAATAGGAATTATATATCCCTTTATAATTTAAACTAAAGGCCGGGTGCATTAAATTTGTGCACGTGGTGGTGGGAGGAGTGCCTCAGCCCAGACTGCACCCTCTCTAATCCGGGACCCATTAGGGTACATCCCTCTTGCAATCTGGGACCTCTGGCTCCTAGTTGCTCACCTGCTTGCCTGCATGATTGCTCCAACCCCTCTGCCTGTCTGTCTGATCTCCCCTAACCCTTCTTCCTGCAAGCCTGACAGCCCTTAAATGCCTCTGCCTACCTGCCTGATTGCTCCTAACTACTCTCCCCTGCTGGCCTGATCACCCCTAACCACATTCCCCTACCAGCCTGATAGCTCCTAACTGCTTTGCCTGCCTGCCTGATCACCCCAAACAGCCTCTGCCTTGGCCTTGCCACCATGGCTTTGTCCAGTAGGGCATTTGGAAGACATCGGGTCTATCTGGTCTAATTAGCATATTACCCTTTTATTAGTAATACATTTTCTTTCTTGAGAATCAGCATAGAAAATGCAAACTACTTTTTTGAGATAAAGCAAATTTAACTTATTCTTTTTTATTAATACATACTTTTTACAGAAATGTTTATTGAGACTAGCTATTCCTCTCAATTTAAGACTCAGTAATTCAAAGGCGTATTTGAGGAAATATAAATTTGATTTCTCTCTCAAATTTTCTCCATATTGACTATTGATGTGAATAATTTATGACAATAAGTTTAGCATGAATATGTTGAGTATAAGATAGGTGTGCTGGAGCTGTAGTCTATAAGTTAATTTAGAGAGAGAGAGGGAGAGAAAGAGAAGACTTATATGGAGAAAAAGTTATCTTAAAGCTTTGCCTAAAAGGCAGGTGGGATCTATCAATGGCTTCTATAATACCTGATAAACTTTATTGCTGCTTACGTTTTTTAGTTTGTTTGTTTTTTTCATCCTTTAATTTGATATCCTCTCATATTTTACTAGATATCTTAGGCTCTGAAGCTGTAAGGGTCAGAGAAGAAGTCTCTATCCTGCCATTAACCTCCATAAATATCTTCCAGGCCTCATTCAGAGAATCCCAGCCTTTTGATTACATTTAAAGTTGCAAGTTTGTGCTTTGTGAATTATGGAATTTATAACCTGGAAGTAGCTTTGAGATTTCTTATTCTCAAACTCTCATTTTACAGATGAAAAAATTGAGGCCCAGTGAAAAGAAGGGGTATATTCTGAGATCCCAGTGAGTGGATCTGACATGGTAATTAAAGCAGTATCTTGAAGTCCACAGTAGTGAACTTCATACTGTCGGAGCTCATGTGGACAGCAGGGAAATCTTTACTAAAATTACAAAGCATCACTTGTGAAAATGAATGGAAGCTAATAATAGTTGAAGAAAGAATGCTGGAAAACAGGCTGTCTGCATGTTCTGTGTGTTAAGGCAGACAATGTGTGTTTCATAGAGACCCACGGTTCTACCTAACTTAAGAACTATCACCTATATTTGTCATATTCCTCCTGATATAAACATGAGCACATAATTAATCTGAGATTCTGAGTGTGTCTGTGTGTTTTAAGCAAAGGTTTCCAGTTTCTTTTAAGTGAACATTCTTTTCTTGTTTGTTAGCTTGTTTGTATATAACAATGTCACTTCTCACTTCTATTTGCAAACCATCTGGCAATTCCATTTTCCAATGGCATCCAGCAAAACAAAAGCAGTAAATATAGTAACAGGAAAAAAAAGTAAAGACAGGTCATCTCATCAAAGACAGTACTTATTTACAACCAGATTTGAGATGTACTAAACATAACAACATAATTAATAATAACATTCAAAGAAAGTTTTCATCTTGAATGTTGTTTTTCATTAACTTGAAATTGACTTAGGATTTAATGGAGAAAAATAGGAATCGGCAAGAGCCCAGGTCCACAATGAAGATAATAAGGCTTTGCTAGATGGCAGTATCAAAACCTATGGCAGGGACACACACGGCCATCAAACACTAATTTTCAAATGAGAAATTATTTTTAAAAAAAGAGCTGGGATTTTCTTATAAATGTTATATGTTTTTATATATTCTAATAAATTTAGTTGAATGTGATATCTCTGTTCAATAACTTTTCTATCATAGTTCACTACTAGCAATAATTTTTCCATGTTATTTATCATCTTATTTACAAAGACTTTGACATTATTGTTTCTTATCTCCTTAAACATCCCATGAATGTCACTAGCTGAATGCACTGGTCTTCCTGCCATTTCTACATCTTCTTGTTTTTCCATATCACCCTACAGATCATGAGCAGAACAACATGCAGAAAGCACATTTCCATCCTACTATTGCTCTACTGAAATATCTCCCATCCCTGCCCATAGACACATAGAATTTATCCTGAGTTACAGCCATCTCTGTCTACTCAAACAAGTCATACATAAATTCTCTGAATATACTTTCTACTTCATCCAGTAGGCCTTCTATCTTCAAAACATGCAGTTAAATCATTTCTCAAAATGCATTTACAAAATATTAAATCTTTGAGTAGGTGGTCTCACTTTCAAATGTTTACAAATATGTTAGGGAAACTGGTGATAAACAAAATTAAATGCTTCCTATCTCACCTGGCTTTAGATAATTTTGGTATGCAATGTTCCTCAAAATCTTCCATGAAGACAATTGTGTGATGCCTATCTATCCATGTGCATACCCATATAAACATTGATATTTCTTTAAATTAAAAGCTCCAGAAAGATTAAGCATAGAGTATCTATACTAATAAAAGGGTAATATGCTAATTAGACCAGATGTCTTCCAGACATACTTCCCCACAAAGTCATGGACGAGGCGGGCCTACAAACTGCTTACAGCCTCTTGCCCATGCCAGTCCCTCCCCTTCCCTCTCCCCACCCCCCCACCGTGGGGACTCCTCCACCCTGATCCGGGGCCCACTTCAGGACAGGCCACCTGGCCCCCACCCGTGCAATGACCAACCGCTGGACCAGTCACCATGAGGCACACTGACCACCTCTTGGTCCCTTTCCCTAGCCAGCAAGCTCAGATCAATCACCTGATAGCCACCTGTGGTGGGGGTGGGGCCAGTGAGTGGGTGGAACAGCCGACATCTCGGTCCCTTCCCCTGGCCATCAGGCACCTATCATCTTATGGCAAATGGGGAGCCAGAGTGGGTGGCAGCCAGGAGTGAGCTAACTACAGGCAGCTGAGAAAGATGGACCTGATTGCAGGCCAACCTTAGGGACTATAACCGGGCTGTGCACCAAGATTCTAATGTTAAACATAACCCAGCAATCTCACTCCTAGGTATATACCCAAGAGAAATAAAAATGTTTATACACAAACTAGCACAAAAATATTTATAGTAGCATTATTCATAATAGCTGAAAGGTGGAGACAACCCAAGTGTCCAACACCTGAAAAATTGATAAACAAAATGGGGTTTATCCATAAAATGAAATATTATTCAACCTTAAAAATGAAGAAAAGGCTGACGCATGATAATATAAATGAACCTTGAAAATATTATGGTAAGTGAAAAATGCCAATTACAAAGAGACACATGTTGTATGATTCCATTCATACAAAATCCAGGATAGAGATATCTTTAGAGACAAAGAGAAATGTGGTTGATCAGGTCTAGAGGAAAATGGGGTGTGGTGATACTCATCGGTATAGCTTTTCTTTGTGAGGTGATAAAAATATTCTAAAATCAAACGTGGTATGCTGATTTGTGAATGTATTAAAAACATTGTGCATATATTAAAAACCTTGAATTTTACATTTAAAAATGAATTATATGGTATGTGAATCATATTAATAAAACTGTTTAAAAGGTTTTATAAATGTCTACAATAGCAAATCATATTATACCATTTTTTAATCCCTCATTATGTCTGTATTTTAATTAGTAAGGGTTTAATAATTATATGACAAAGGAACTGAAAGAAGAGGCTAGCATAAGCCTTTGTATTCACTGTGGTCTTTGGACAATCCGCATCCTATTCTGAGAACCTGTTAGAAATGCAGGTTCCCAGGTGGACTCCAGAACCTGCATTTTAACAAGATCCTATGCACATTCCAGTCTGAAAAAAACACTGGACTGTAACTTATTCTAAATGTTGAGAACACTCAGCTTTTTTTACACAGCTATTTTGCTTTCTTGTGCCTTAGGGCTTTTAATATAAAGAGATTAAATCAATTCTCTTTTAATAAGGACAGCATCTAATGAATTACAATTAACCCAATTTTCTTACCTGCAGTTAAAATGTTTCCAAGTGCTCAGTCAAGCCTCTAAACTGTGATTTTTAAAAAAAATATAAGAAATTATATAAAATAAATAGATAACTCTTTCAGGTCTTTTAGTTCCTTGTACATACATGCTACCTTTTATAATCATTGATTCAAATATAAAAGCATACAGTGAATTTGTCAAAGATACATAAAAAATTATTTTAAACCAACTTATTTTCTCATCAATAAAAAGTGGTTTATAACCACTGTTGTTTCCCTTAATATTATAAAAGAAATGTGGTGAATTAGCTGCTGTTATTTTGGTCATGCTCAAAGAATATTAAACATACTACATGAGTCAGAGAAAAACATTTTTTTTTTCTCAGAATTCCACTGAATGGTTTGTGCTATTGCTGGAAATGCTGTAAGATTTGAAGCCCTATAACATTGTCAGAACAAGAGACCCTTATAATTGAGAAACATGTACTTAATTACAGACAAAATATACACATATAAAGAGTTCCTTTCAAGGGTTAGTCTTGATGTCTCATTCCCACACAGAGAAACCTGAGGTATCTTGGTTCTGATCTTCTCTATCCCAGCCCTGAAATAGGGGTCAATAGGATCCAGTGGGAAACTCAAACAGGCTTGGCCTACCTCCTTTCCCCATCACAGGTGTGCTCTGGGGAAGTGAAGGACTCCTGCAATGAGAAGGGCCATTCAGGACTGTCAGATGAGCTATTATTAAATGACTAATGAGGGTGTTAGAAAAACCCAACTATTTTTCTCAGTCTACAAAAAAAAGACTATAAACTACTTATGATCAATTATCCTGAATATTCTGATAAACAATCATAGAATCCTATGGTTTTATATAATTCCAGAGGCCTACCATCTCCTTGACAAAGAGAGGATACTGTTTAGAAAAATTCTCCAGATATGATTCTCTAAATATGTTTTTCCTATTTATGGGGTGTGTTGAAACATATGAATGTTTATGTTGTAATAGCATGAACCACTTTACCTTTTTCCAGGATATATTCTTAGGGAGATCCTATTTCCAATTAGACACTTGTATAGAAGATATAAAGTAAAAATACAAAAATAGGCACATTCTATGTGCTTCGTTTTACTGGCAGTGGATGTAAAATGTATCCATAAAATGTATCTGAACTTAATACAATGAGTGATGTCTTTTTATGTTGATATCAATTATATTCAAGGAAGTACATACTTGGCTTATTAAGAAAAACTAGAATGAATAATAAAAATTGAAATTTAATTTGAACTTATGAAATGAGGTATATAGGTATTTCAGAAATGAGTAGCTTTAATTCTTTCTATGAAGATCCTATACTAAGTGGGTACTGGTTTCAGGTCAATAAAAATAAAGGCACATAGAAGCTGATGCAGACAAGTCCTTGGGTTACCTCAGACTCGACACATATTGTTTCATGGCTATGATGCCATCTCCCACCTTATATAATAAAAAGGCAAAATGCAAATTGAGCATCACTTCAACACACAAGATGGCGACAGCCATGTGGTCAAATATGGCCTCCCCCATGTGGGGGCCAGCAGGGGGTGCGGTTAGAGGCAATTGGGCTGGCAGAGGAGCAGTTAGTCATCCATCAGGCTGACAGGGGAGTGGTTAGGGGGTGATCAGGCAGGATTCAGGTGAGCAGTTGGGAGGCAGCAGTCCTGGATTGTGAGAGGGGATGTAGGCTGCCCATTTGGGCCTTATTCTGGTAGGCAGCAGGGTTGTGTGTTTTCAGTGCAGCCTGAACCCTCAACAATCTGAGACCCCTTGAGGGACATTAGACTGCCCGGTGGGTTTGGGCTTAAATGGGCAGTCTGATATCCCTGGAAGGGTATCAGATTAATGAGAGTGCAGGCTGGGCTGAGGGACACACATCCCTGCTCCCATGCATGAATTTCATGCACCAGGCCTCTAGTTTATTTGTAAAAAAAAAAAAAAGAAAAGTTGCATCATTTTGATGTATGTACATATATGCTTTTTGGTTTTTGTTATCGACTGTATTTACCACAAGTAAAGGTCAGAAATTGTTATCTTTCTTGTAATTTGTTTTTTACTGTTTCACTTAATTCCTGCTATACATGTGCTCCTACTGTAGTACTAACAAGTCAATTTTAACTATCTTGTTTTCTGATTATACATATATTCAGACCCTTTTAATGAGTACTTATTGAGAGAAAAATGTTTTCATTATTTATAAATTGATGAAGGAATTTCTTATAGCAAAAAAATATTAAGCAATCAGTTACCCATTACTATTTTTTGGATAGTAATAGAAAATAATATGGGTCTTACAAGGGCAGGAACCAAGCCTCTACATTTTAGAAGCCTTAAAAGATCAGTCTTTGGAACACAGAAACACAGAGATCCTTTAGTGATATGATCCATGATCTAAAAATAAAATATTAGATCAGGGATAAACACAAATCTGAGGTACTCAGCAGAGTATAAGAACTGGAGCATTTTCCTTAGAAAAAAATTAAACATATAGCAATACAATCTTTCAGGAAGTTCAGCTCATTTTTAAGAGGACTGACTAGAGAAAACTCAAAGTAATTGTGAATATTAGTATGGCAAAATTCAGGGACCATGTTCCAAACTTTTAAAGAAGATCCCCCGGTGCTGGTCATTCACAGACACACCCACACAGCCATTAGTCCAGATTGACTCCTTCTGTGTCATTGTTTTGCAAGTGGCCTGGTTTACTGAGGCAGTAGGTTTGCCTGAGGCTAATTTTTGTCCTGGATTATTCCCAACTAGAGGTGCCCCTCCCCCCACACCCCTCCCTATCTCGCCTCCACCCCTCCACCCCCTTTGAGAAATGTCTTGTCAGTCATGGTCTTCCTGGATTTTTTTTCCCAGTGTCTTTCTCTTGCCATAAATCTGTATGTCCCTAATGAAATCTGGAAAGCAAGCCGGCTCATCTTGAAGAATTTATATCAGTAAGTGTCTCTTCCAGCTCGCCTTGCTTCTAAATAAACTTCTGACTATAATAAGTGTGAGCTGAATGTTGAGGTGTTGAAATGATTACTCTGAATTATTGGGAGAAAATGATGGACTTTATTTAAAAGATTAACTTAAAAAGAGATAAAGTGGGTTTCCACTTTGGTAGTAGAGGTTCAGGTTTGAATTGTATGTTTTCTCTCTAGCCTAAAAGGCGCAGATACTTGAGAATAACAGAGTTTCTACGAAGAGTGAGAGTGGGCATGACGGATGCCTTCCAGTGCCAAAGAGAAGGGGCAGCAGGGCAAGTGACAGGAGGCAGCGCTCCAATAGGGACATTTTGGGGAAAAGTAAGGAAGTGGAGGGACGATTGTTAGGTCCCAGGACTGAACAATTAGGATCTCTCTGTTCTCTGCTGCCCAGTTTCATTCAACAGTGCGTTCCCTTTTCTCTGGTTAATTCCCATAGCACTGGGTTGCGCCGGTCTCCTATTTACTTACGCCTGCTATCTTATACTAAAGCTGTTTTTGCAACCATGTTATCTCCTTTATTATTGAACAAGAAGCTCCCTGGAGACAGAAAGATTACCTTACACACATATATATATTTTTTTTATCTTCAACAGCATATTATATAGGAGGAATTTAAAAAAAAATAGGAAGAAAAAAGAAGAAAAACTTCCTGAATGTGTATTATGCATCAGGCAAATGCAAGGTGTTAATAGATGGAAGAATACAATAACAAATGTGAGCTCCCTGCCTGACTTTTGAATTAGTCCAGAGTTCATCCAAAATAGGCAGATGTAGACAAAACATTGCCTTTATTTTTGTTAGAACTACAGGAAGGGACTTGGGGACTACGATAATGAGGGGATTCCTCAAATTGTATGCAGACTTAGGCAAACCTGGCCACAGGTGTGGCTGGGAAGCCTCATTCTCTCCCATGTGGAGTCCTGCACTGGTTGAGCATATACCCCGGCAGAGCAGAGCAGGCTAGGATAGACTTTCTGCAACATTTAAAGGTCCTAAGGAGGAGATGGAAGGGTGGGCTGAACTCCATATTTCCTTCCCCAAACTTGCCAATGAGGTAATTTGCTCCAATTCCCCTGGGATGAAGGGAGTGAGTGAGGGGGCAGAGAGATGTCAGGATCCTTACACTAATGAACATCTCTCTTCCTGTGGCTATGAAATAGGGCAGAGGAGATTCAGAAAGCCCACAGATATTAAGGAACTTGCCCTAAGCTCCACAGCTAGTAAATGTCAGAGACCACATTAAAATCCAAAGTGTGTGCCCTTTGTTCAACCTGGTACACAGTGTCTGAGGTCTCAAACGTGTCTGTTGAATGAATGGGTGGATGGGTGAGAAGAATCCTTTGTTTACATTTGTGTGTCAACTAGGATAAGTCCCAAGAATTTTAAGTGGTTCAAGCTCTTCAGACAAAATGAATTTCATATTATAAATGTCTTGATAAATTTAAAAAGGGCAACTTTTTCTTTAGTAAATGAAGATAACAATATGGGATTTTTCTCAAATTCTTTCCCATTATACCACGCAATAGACTGTCAGATTCTGGAGGCCAGGAAATTACTACTACTACTACTACTACTACTACTACTACTACTACTACTTCCTTTTTATGGCCCCCAACATTACTGGAGGTTAAGGAGGCCCTTTATAAATGAATACCAACAGAAGTAGAAAAACCCTTAATAATTATTTCTTTAAATGAATTCCATGAACTCAAACCTGAATGTATGTAGATAGGTGAATACCTATCTAGATAAATAGATACTTTTTCCCCCAAAGACTCTAGTATTTGGCACAATGTTTTTATTAAGCTGAGGAGGGACATAGTAGTATGCTGTAAGTGTGGGAAGAATTACTGTAAAGGAGGATTCTTATTAGGTAAGTCTTTCTGAACTGAGAGGAAAAATAAAATAAAAAAGGCTTAAAGTTCGGCAGGAGCAATATACACACCACCTAAGGAAGGCTTTTCTGCTAGCTCGGGTTATTAAACAGACTGTAGGAAGGAGTCACAGAATCCTCCCTTGGAGATCTGTAATACCAGCATAAATAACCCGCTGGTTTGGAACTAGTGCCGCTTGGAGGCAAGAAGCTGGCCTGGGTGAGTTCCCAAAGCATCAAGTATATTCACTGGTACTTTCATTTAAAATAGCACACAATAACTTCATATCCAGGATGCTTAATGCCCCTGAAACCCAGTGGCGAAAGAAACCATGACTTGTCCGAGTTGAGGGTCTCTTGGCCCCTGTAGCTCTGCAACTGCATCATTCTGATTAACCTGCTTTATCTCCAGTTCATGCTGCCTATCAGTCTCATTGAGGGGAAATAAGAAAGTGTGGCTTCTAGTGTCACTTTGCTCATCAATCAGCATTTTCAGCTTGTTTAATTTCCCTGGGATCCCATCTATAGAAGCCTTTTTAACCAAAAATTGTATAATTCCATGATAATGAAATACAGAGTTACATTCTCTCTATTTTCACATTATAATTTCTAATGTGTTTCAGAAAAATACTTGGCAGAAAATATTATCAAAATTACTGTTAAATATTTTAAAGGTTAATTCTCTAAGCGAAATGCCTTTTTGTTAATTTATCTCTCCCAAATGGAAGGCTATATCTGAATTGCTCAATCAATGTTTATTTTCTTTGTTCGCTTAATAAAACACAATATTATTTTTTGCCACTTCATTTAGAAAAATTCCTTGACTCCGTGGGACTAATATTCTTCAAAAGTCACCCTTGTTATGTTGTTGAACCAATAATTTAGACAAGTCACAAGCAGACACTTTAAAAGTATAAACTAAGATTTTTTTAAAAAATACCCCTTATGATTTGCCCTCTTGAAGGAAAAAGTGTTATTTATCTTTTCAAATAAAACAAAGTTGCTACTAGAAAATATTTACACAAAGATCTACTGATAACCTATGTCTCACTAGTCAGATCTGAAATAATAAATGCAATATTGTTAGAATCTGTAGATAAGGAAATGAATAAAAGGTATACTAAATGGTATGCTTATATGCTTTGTATTTGAATGGATGGGTATTTATCCATTTGTTCATTCATTCATGCATTAAGTATTTATGGAATTCTGGTAGGTATTAGACAAATTGTGGGGATATGAGTTGGGGATTAAGAAGTGATGACATAAACATTTCCCAGGCGATATTTCCAACTTTATGGAAGTACAAATGTGTAAATAAGTACAGTGCTCTGTGAGATGTTCTATACTGGAGGTATACACAACATGAAAGGAAGGAGCATATAGCGTCTAATGATCCAGAAATAAGAAACATTAGATTTCGACTCCTCCTCAAGGACCACAGATCCTGGAATCAGATGAAGACTATACAATAACTATGTGTGAAATAGTAAAATAAAATGATACAATTATCAAAATGACCATACAACAGAAAAAAATACATACAGATTTGAGAAAAATGAGAGTTAAAAATGTAGAGTTAAATCATTACTATTTGAAACTCAGTAGACTGGTTGAGCATATGCAGTAAAGAAAAAACAAACAAAATAGACCATATAAAAGCTATAAAAGCTCCATGTGATTTAGATGATGTAGAATGAGAAGATCTAAGATATATACATATCCACTAGTATCCCTTTCTCTCAGTTGTGAAAATCAGGGTCTTCAGACCCTGCCAAATGTTTCTGGAGGAAAAAAACCACCCCAGTTGAGAACCATTGCCATAAAAATCATATGAGAGAGGTAAATTACTCATTTATTTCATTCATGTTTATAGATGTAAAAATCCTAAGCAAAATAATAGCAAATTGAATTTAATAGCAAATAAAATGATAAAATCTAGTTTATTTTTTCTGAAATGTAAAGATGGTTGCATATTTTAAATATTATAACCCATATTAATAAAGAATAACCTCATGCACTTAATACATATATACACATAAATACCTACAGTATACTATATACAATATAGTATGCATCTCCCAAGAGTGTCCAGTGGTAGGCAGTTCTATTCCCTCTTCATTTTCCCCTTTAATCTGTACCCCATAATTATGTATCTGCAATGAATTGCACCTATTGATTTTGATTCAGTACTATGCCTGAGAGAAGGGGATATTCATGTAAATTTAGCTAATGAAGAAGCCTTCTCCTCATCCTAAGCAGCTTTGCTCAGTGGATAGAGCATCAGCCTGCAGACTGAAGGATCCCAGGTTTGATTAGGGCTAAGGGCACAAGCCTGGGCTGTGGGCTCAATCCCCAGTGGGGACTGTGCAGGAGGCAGCCAATCAATGATTCTCTCTCACCATTGATGTTTCTATCTCTCCCTTCCTCTTTGAAATCAATAAAGAAATATATATATATATATATTTTAAAAGAAGCCTTCTCAAGTTTATAGCTCTTTAGAGAGAAGGTTAAAAAATAAGATTAGCTAACAATACCATTTACAAGTGTTTCAATTCTATTGAAAGGTAGAGCCTAAATTTATTTTAATGGTACAACAAATATCTACTAAAATTTTGATCTGTATTTTAAAAGCAATTCAGGCAGGTTAAATCCTATTTACACTAAAGCAAAGCAGAGCCTGTTTAAATGATTGTTTAATTCTATATCTGTAGCATTCAACACAATGGTCTTTGAAACCAACTGACCTTTACTGTGAACATCCAATAAATAAATATGAATGGCTCATTAGTGCATTCACATGAACTGAAATGCTCATTTGCAGTAGCTTTAGAATGCACTCAATTTCAAAACGACCTCTATTATTTTTATTTAATTACCTATTTAAACAAATCTGAGATCATTGCATATTCAACAGTTGTGCACTCTGAATCCCTAGCATCATCATGTCTACCAAATAGTAAAGATATGAAAAGAAAAGGATGTTAAGCCTAAGACTGATGGGCGGTGGGGCGGGGAGGGGGTGGTTCTTTACTGGTGAGTTGCTCCACTCCATAGTGCCATCCTCAGTTCTGCATCTTGGTAAGTAGGACGTAAATGTTAACTCAATATCAGTCTCTTAATTCTCAAAAATACTGACCTTACCCTTATTCATTTTGTATAAATAAACATCAGTTAAATAAAGCCATGGAAATCACTTGTCTAAAAGTTTTACATTTCTTTGAAGAGTAACTGACTTCAATAAAATGATATAATTGCTTGTAAATGAATTAGTGGGTATAAAGTTTGCCATTCCTTATCAACCTAATCCTACCTAATAAAAGAGTACTATGCAGATTGACCATCACTCCAACACATAAGATGGCTTCCCCCATGTGGACACAAGATGGCCATCACAAGATGGCCAGCAGGGGAGGGCAGTTGAGAGGGACCAGGACTATGAGGGAGGGCAGTTAGGGGCAAACAGGCTGGCAGGGGAAGGCAGTTGTCAGGAACCAGGCCTGCAAGGAAGGGCAGTTAAGGGTGACCAGGCCAGCAGAGAAGGGAAGTTGGTGATGACTGGGCCTACATTTAAGGGCAGTTGGGTTGACTCAGGCCTGCAAGGGAAGGCAATTAGGGGTGACCAGGCCTACAGGGATAGGTAGTTAGGAGCAAACAGGCTGGCAGGGGAACATTTAGGCATCAATCAGGTTAGCAGGGGAGTGGTTTGAGGGTGATCAAACTGGCAGGCAGACACACTTAGGGGCAATGAGGAAGGCAGGAAGGTGAGCAGTTGGGAGCCAGCAGTCCTGGATTGTGAGAGGGATATCCAACTGCCCATTTAGCCCCAATGCCAGTGGGTACTTGGACATCCCTCAAGAGGGCCCAGATAGGAGAGGGTGCACTAATTTTGTGCACCAGGCCTCTAGTAGCTTTTATAAAAAAATAATAGCAAATGTAATACTAACAGTAGCTAATTGCTATGCTAGGCTCATCAAATATGACTACAATATAAAGATAATGATACTCAGTCAAAAAGAAATGAAGAGAATGTCAAGGAAGGGAGGGGTCATGATGACAAAGAATATTCTCAGTGTGTAGACCATGCTTCAGTGATCACTGTCCCACCTTCCATTTGAACTCCTAGGGGGCCTTGACTCCTCTCCTTCTCTGATACTGAATCAGTACTAGGAACACCATTGTTAAACAACCTCATCATAAATAAAGATTATCTTTCAAGGAAAAGAGCGTGAGTAAATTTAGGGCTTGCCTTTATATGTGCTAGAGGCCCAGTGCATGAATTCGTGCACCTCAAAAGACTATGGACTGTGAAGCTGCAGTGGACACAGGATTGGGTCTCAGCCCATCTTCTGCACCCACTCTCACCCCCTCCCACTGCAAGCCCTAGTCCCTGTCTGCCCAACATCACCACACCCACACACTCATAGTGCTGGCCCCGCTTGCACCTGCTGTCAGCATGGAGCAATTGGGGCCGGCACCAGCAGTGGGTGCAAGCAGGGCTAGCACTGGCAGTAGGTGAAAACTCTAGTCAGGACCACAGCAAAGAATTTTTAGTGTCCACCAGAGGCTCGCCCCAATGACAAAAACTGGTGCCCTGCCTTGGACTAGTGCTCCTGTTCACCTGCTCCACCATCCCACTGCAGCTAATGCCTGCAATGTTCTCTGCACACTCCCTGGTGGTCAGCATACGTCATATTGACAGGTTGTTCAGTTGTTTGGTTGCTCCACTCTTCAATGTATTTGCATATTAGGATCATATATATATATATATATATCACATACACACACACAAACATACATACGTGCATACGTACGTACATACGTGCGTACGTACATACATACATACATACATACATACACTAGAGGCCTGGTCCACAAAATTTGGAGGACAACCTCAGCCCAGCCTGCACCCTCTCCAATCTGGGACCCCTCTCACAATCTAAGACCACTGGCTCCTAACCGCTCACCTGTCTGCCTGATTGGCCCCTAACTGCTCCTCTGCTGGCCTGATTTCCCCCAACTACTCTCCCCTGGTGGCCTGACCACCCCAAGGCTTTAATTAGTTTAGATATGACCCTTCACAGAAAATTTTACTAACCCTCCTTTACAATAAGGGCTTGATGATTGAATCATTGGGACCAGACACCTAGATTTCCTTTCTTTAAATAGTGGAGGGAATAATTATCTGGTCTTTAAGTTGCCCTGAAATTAAAATAAGATAATGGCCGAAACTGGTTTGGCTCAGTGGATAGAGCGTCGGCCTGTGGACTGAAGGGTCCCGGGTTCGATTCTGGTCAGGGCATGTATCCTGGTTGTAGGCACATCCCCAGTGGGGGGCGTGCAGGAGGCAGCTGATCAATGTTTCTGGCTCTCTGTCCCTCTCCCTTCCTCTCTGTAAAAAAATCAATAAAATATATTTTAAAAAAATAAAAAATAAAATAAGATAATGACTTAGAAAAGTATAAAAGCACCATATCAGAACAACTGTCTTTTTCATGTACTAAAAAGATAATAAAATGGTAAAATGAAAAACACTATTTGTATTCTCCCCCTTCCTTCCTTTACAACCTTTATTTAATTTTGAAATTTATAAAAATTTCACTCCAATTTTCACTTTTTTGCATTCAATATTATTTTGTATTGGTGTCAGGTTTTATATTAGTTACAGAATAGTGGTTAGACAATCATACTTTACAAAGTGTTCCCCGATATTTCCAGTAATCACCTGGCATCATACGTCATTACAACACTATTAACTATATTCCCTATTTAAGTGGCAATGGGTTTACAGGTTCCTTCCAGTCTTTCTTTCGTGTTGTTTGCCTTTCTTTTCTTTCTCACTTCTTCCCTCACTTTCCTTATATAGTATTTCAATTGGCCATCAAAACTCAGTGAAGGCATTGGGACATGCTTAACCCATTTTACAGAACAGGAAACTGAGGCCAATTTCAGTTGGCTGCGGAACTTGACTCAGCGCACAGGGAGCCCTCAGAGCCAAGCTCTCTGCCCTTCCTAAGGGGCAGCTGCCGGGCAAACAGAACAAACCTTCTAGTCGGGGTTCCAAGCCTCTTTCTCAAATACCTCTGCCCCCACATTCTTTCCTCTCCCTGGTCCTCTGCCCCCATTCTTTACAGACCCCCTTCTCCAGAGCAGGTGGGAGGCTTCACACTCACCGCCAAGGCATGCTCTGCTGAGGGGCAAGGCAGGGCAGGTTTGCTTTTGGGTCAAGGCAGGAGCAGGGGTCACTGCCTCTGAAGTGCAAAGGATGGTTAGCACTGAGACCTTGTCTGAATGGCGTTGGCCAGTCCAGTACCCTGCAGTGTGGCACCCCTCCACTGAGGTGGCACTGCCCCTTAACCCCCACCTCAGGGCTGCAGGTCCTTGCTTCTCTGCCTGGGGCATCCTTCCATGCCCATTGATCCCTGGCCTTGCCCACCCACATCTTACAGCCACTGCAGAACCTCTCTCTCTCTGCAGGTGAGGCAAATCCCTGCCTTTGGTCTCCACGAAGCTGTGAATCTGTGGCCAGAGGCCCAGCAACCCCATGCCTGCCATGTTCCCAGGGCCCCGGGTGATTCCTGGAGCAGTGATGATCCAGGGACCCCATGGGAGTGGCTCGGCAGCTGGCAGCACCTTCTGGGGGCAGTGATGGTCCCAGGGCCCCACAGGAGTGTCTAGGGGGGGCTGCTGCCCCTCCTGGGGCCTATGGTAGACCCAGAATCCCCGGGAGGCGATCTGGCCCGATGGACTGGTACCTTGTGGGCAGTGTCTGATGATAGACTCGGACCTACAGGAGTGGGCCATGGCAGGCAAATTAACCTCCATCTTTGATGGGTTAATTTGCATGCTCACTCTGATTGGCTGTGGGTGTAGTAGAGGTATGGTCAATTTACATGTTTCTCTATTATTAGGTTATATATATAGTGTTCTTGGCAGAGGGCTTTGCTTGGGGTGAAACCTGTCTCAGAAAGGCCCAGATGCAGCTGCCTACCTAGAACCCTCTCAATGGGCAGTCAGAGCCTTGCCTTGCCAAAAGGACTGAAGCACAGACCTTCCTGAGAGTCTGATAAACCCTCCAGACCAGCGGTCGCCAACCGGTGGTCCAGCCTACTCACATCTCTAGCTTGTCTGGTCTCGGCAGTCCCAATCAGGCCAACAGCCAGCCCCAACCACTTTCAGCTGAATGTCTTTTGATGTTTTGTTTTCTCCTATGAGCTTAGTCATTTATGCTTCATCAGGAATCGATAGGATCAGGTAAAAAAATAAAAATGAATATAAGTGTGTAAGATCAATAGGAAACCACAGGTAGAATAAATGCATTTCTAAGTGACCAAATAAAATACTCAGGCATTTTGATAGTATAAATAGGAAACAAACAAACAAAAAAAGGTGGAAAACTTTTCAGTGTCCACTTCTCCCCTTTTTGAGAACAATAAAGGAAGCAGTCATTTGCTCCTATTACATTCCCAACATGGGCAGCACCTGAGTTCACAAATGAGAGTATGATTCATAGTTATCACCTGAATGCTTCTCTATGCCACCCCCATGTGAAGTGCTTTGGATGCATTATCTTATTTAATTCCCACGGCAACTTTTGGGGTTTCAGGAACTACCATTATCCTAAATTTTACAAATGAGAAAAGTCTTAGCAAGATTAAATTACGTGCCCAAGGTTACATAAATTGTAAGTGGCAGAGCTGAGACTCAAACCCAGGCGCCCTTGAATCCAGTGGATTTATCCCCGTGCCATAATGCCTTAACACAGCCTTCTGCAAGGCTTTGGCTTATGTTTCAATCTCCGCTGCTGCTAATCAGTGAACTCCTTCAGGGCAGAATTTATTTCTCATTAATTTTTATATCCCAAAGCATGGAATAATGCCTGATACAGAGCAGAAACTCAATGACTGTCAAATGAACAAAATGATGAATTAATAAATAAAGGAAGGAATGACTTCCTTTCAAAAAGAGACAGAAAATTGAACTCTGTGTGGGGGGAAAAAAAAAGCTAAGACAACGCCAAGAATACAATTTCTGTGGTTAGTTTTGTGCCCCGCTATTTCTATTGTAGCAACATATGAGTATTTTATGATAAGCACCATTTTGACTTAGAATTAAATGAAATATTTTCAGAAATATGTACTTTTCAGGGATTTAAATGAATGACTGAAATTCTATATTCAGAACATGACACAACCAAACCAGCGTATAATCATATGTTTCCTATAATAAGCTATTTGAAGTGTTCTTAGGGTTACAATTTTGTAATCTAGACATGAGAGGAAGATCTGTGCTCTTGACAACATTCAACACAGGCACTTCAACTGCCTCTGGATAAAAGACAAACCCTCTCCTTTGCATTCCATAGATATTCTCTCTTCCCTTATCAGTAAGCAGACAGTCCTAACCATTACCTTCACATCCTCTGCCATCTTCCTCCAGCTTCTGGCCAGCTTGACACTTGCAGTAATAACTGCCAATTGTATTACAGCATTGGTTCTGACAGCCACCATTGTCAATAGCACATTCATTTATATCTGCAATTAAATATTTAAACAGAATTAGCCTCCTACAAATAGACACAAGAAGATTTTAGGGGCTCTCCTAAAATGTACCAGTGCAGAATGATATCATTGTGTGACCTCAGATGAAATGAAATACAACTATATCTTATTCTAATGAGAGATAATGTACTCTAATTAAATGATATAACTGACCTTTAAATCCTGGCTGTACAGCTGTGGAGATTGGTTTGGTTTATTTTTAGTTAACTTTTCACTGAAGTGTATCACGTACACTGAAAAATATACAAATCTTAAGTACCTAGTTCAAAGTTTTCAGATTTAGACTATAACCAATACAACCACAATAAAATGCAGTAAAACCACATCACTAGCACCCAAGGATTACCCTGACTGGCTGATGGTAACCACTATCTTGATTGTTAACGTCTTCAGATTAGTTTTTTTTTTTTTAACTAACTAACTAACTAACTAACTAACTAACTAACTAACTATATATCTTCTCTTGGCATTTGTTTGTGTAAGGCTTTTTTTATTTGGTATTCTGTTATGAGCTACATCTATGTTGTTGCATATACTTGTTGTTTGTTCATTCTTATTCCTGTATACAGGGTGGGATAAAAGTAGGTTTACAGATATATGTGAAACAGAATTTATTATTTATTAATCATAGTATTATTTTCCATATGTACAAGTATAAACTTTTGCTCCATCCAGTATTAGTCAAATCTATGAATATGCCACCATTTTATTGTATATTATTTCACAAATAGATGGAAATTTTGATATCTTATTTTTGGTTTTAAAAAGTATTGTTAAGAACATTTTCATAAATGTCTTCAATAAACTCGCATATGCATTTCTACTGGGTGATATCTAGACTGAAATTGCTGGGACAAGATATGATATGTTCTACTTTATTGTTTATAGCCAAATAATCTTCTAAAGTGATTATTCTTTATATATATTGATTTCAGAGAGGAAAGGAGAGGGAGAGAGTACATCAATGATGAGAGAGAATCATTGATCAGCTGCCTCCTGCATGCCCCCACACTGAGGATTGAGACCACAACCCTCGCATGTGCCCTTGATCAAAATCAAACTGGGGCACCCTTTAGTCCACAGGCTGATGACACTCTATCCACTGAGCCAAAGCAGTGAGGGCAGAGGTTATTCTAATTTAGACTCCCACCAGTGTGTATTAGAGACCAGTTGCTATTCATCCTTATCAACATTTTATATCATTTGGGATATTCTGTTTTATTTTGTTTCATTTTTATTCTTCTTAAGAGTTTATAGTAGTATTACATTGTCATTTCTATTTTCATTTTCCTGATGATAAATTAGGTTAAACACATTTTCATGTTATTGGTCATTGGGTAGCATCTTATTGAAGTGCTTGCTCAAACTCTCCATTTGTCCAATTCTTAAAATACTGGTTATTTGACTAGTAGGTCAAGTAGAATGGTCCATAGAAGTGGTGGCAATGATCATCCTTGTCTTGCTTCTGAACTCAGAAGGACAGTTTTCAACATTTCATTGTAGATATGATGTGTACCATTGGGTGGTTGGTTTTTTTGTTTGTTTGTTTGTTTTTAAACTAGTTTCACCAGATTAAGAAAGTTCCTTTCTACTCCAAGTTTCTTAGTATTTGTATCATAAATAGTTGTTACACTTTATTTGCTGATTTTTCTGAATCTATAAAAGTAATTACATAGTGTTTCTTGTTAATTCTGTTGTTTTTGTTTTTTCATCCCTGAAAGAAACCTGGTCATGATATACTATGACTTTTATATATTCTTGCATTTTGGTAGCTAATGTTTCTTAGGATTTTTGTGACTATATTCAGAAAGAGGTTTGCCTGAACTTTTTCTTTCTTGTAATATTCCTGATAATTTTGGGTATCCAGATTTTACTGTATGCATAAAAAAAGTGGGGAAATTTTTGCTCCTATGTTTTCTGAAAGAACCTGTGAGATTATTATAATTTCTTAAATATTTGGAAGAGTTCATTTGTGGTGACATTTGGGTCTAAGATCTTGTATGTGCGTGCATACAAACTCTGTAAATAGTAGTTATTATTATTACTATTAGCTAAACATTAGCTACTATACTTGAGAATTCAAACCTGGTTCATACTATACATTCAATTGCTTTCTTGTTTTGTTTGTGTTGAACATATATTGAGTTTTCATATGGATGGAATTATACATTTACTAGAGGCTTAGTGCACGAATTTGTGCACCCATGTGGGTCCCTTGGCCTGGCTGGCGGGATTGGGCCAAAACTGGCTCTCTAACATCTCCCAAGGGATCCTGGATTGTGAGAAGGCTCAGGCCAGACCAAGGGACCCCACCAGTGCATGATCAGGGTTGGGGAGGGATATGGGAGTTTGACCAGCCAGGGAGAGACCATGGGAAGACTCCAGGGCATGTCCAGCCCATCTCGCTCAGTCCCAATTAACCAGACCCCAACAGCAAGCTAACCTACCAGAGTTTCTTCCCCCTGGCGGTCAGTGCACCTCATAGCAAGTGGCCAACTGGTCGACTCTCTGCCCCCTGGTGGTTATTGCACATCATGGTGAGAGGTTGAGTAGCCTTAGCATATCATTGGCATATTACACTTTGATTGGTACTGTGATTGGTTGAACAGCCAACCAGATGACCAAACACTTAGCATATTAGGTTTTTATTATATAGGATAGTAACATATACCACATTTCTTGTTCTACAACAAGAAATTCAGAAATAATTTTGCTTTTTGTTTGATAGCACTACTTTCATGCAACTGTACTGATGTGTAATCTGAAATTTTTTAAAAATTATCTGAACAGGCTAACCAAAAGATAGACTTCATTACTAGTGCGTATCAGTCACATACTGATATTAATACATAAAAAATATATGCATGCATTTCCACTTCTGTTGGTTTCTACTTTTACTTTTACAAGTAAAGAAAGCATGGCAGATGTTTGGTGACCTGATGTGCTCAGAAAAATAAATAAATAAAAACATAAAGTTCTTGTTATCCATTGAAAATCAGTGTTCATAAATAAAAAATTTGAAAGTCATTGGCTTTGAAGGTAGTTCTGAAAACCAAGTCAATACTTA
>PVJN01035100.1:0-22314 GCA_004026805.1 Lasiurus borealis
TGAGGTTTAGTGTAGTTGGACCTGGATTTCAGTGCTGTTGTGAGATTCTGTTTTCCTCCCACTAGAGGAAGCCAGGCACAATAAGCAGTCAGCGCTTTATGTGTGCACTCTCACGCACACTTTCGCAAGCCCCCAGATTTCCGTCTTTTGTGTCTGGTAAGTTTCCGAGCACTCCTTCCTTTTTACAACAGTCCAGATGCCCCTGTGAGTCTTGCCTGGATCTGGGGTTCAGTGCAGTCAGGAGTTTCCATCTCCCTCCCACTAGAGGAAGCCAGCCAGACCCTCCTCTGCCCGTCCTCTCTATGAGCGTGTCTCCATACCTCAGCTTTTTACAGCTCCTCTGAGTCTTCATGAGCCCCTCTCTTTACTTTTACTTGTAGAATTTTCACTCAGCCCAGCTTTCCTGTGGTTCTGGGTAGTGTCTGTTCTGTCTCTGAGTTGCAGTTTTGAAATTGTGCAAGGCAGAAGCTCAGGTGTTCACTTATACCACCATTTTGGTTTCTCTCTTCTGCCCTTCAATTCTGAATGATAGCTTTGCTGTGTAATCTTGGTTGTAGGTTCTTACTATTCATCACTTTGAATATTTCTTGCCACTCCTGTCTGGTCTGCATAGTTTTTGTTGAGAAATCAACTGACAATAGTATGCGTGCTCCTCTGTAGGTAAACTGTTTTTCTCTTGCTGCTTTTAATATTCTTTGTCTTTTGCTCTTGAGATTTTAATTATGATGTGTCTTGGTGTGGTCCTCTTTGGATTCCTTTTATTTTGGGTTGTGTGTGCTTTCTGGACTTGTACATCTATTTCTTTCATCAGATGTGGGAAGTTTTCAGTCATTATTTCTTCAAATAGGTTTTCAGTATCTTGCTCTCTCTCTTCTTCTGGCACCCCCATAATTCATATGTTGGTAGGCTTGTGGCTGTCCCAGAGGCTCCTTATACTATCTTCAAATTTGCTTTTCCATTTGAGTGTTTTTTGCTTCTTTTTTTTTAAAATTAAATCTTGATTATTCAGATTATTGCATTTGTTTCTCTTTTTTCCCCTCCACAGCTCCCCTCCACTTGGCTCCCAACCCTCCCTCTACACTTACCTCCCTCCCGTTGACCTCATCCATAGGTATATGACTTTTGTCCAGTCTCTTTCTGTACACCCCTCACCCCTTTCCCCCTGAGAATGATCAGTCCACTCCCTTTCTGTGCTCCTGATTCTATTATATTCAACAGTTTATTCTGTTGACCAAATTTTTAATTCACTTAATTTTTAGATTCACTTGTTGATAAATACGTATTTGTTGTTCATAATTTTTTATCTTTTACCTTTTTCTTCTTCCTCTTCTAAAAGAGTACCTTTCAGCATTTCATGTAATACTGGTTTGGACTTGATGAACTCGTTTAGCTTTTTCTTATCTGTGAAGCTCTTTATCTGCCCTTCAATTCTGAATGATAGCTTTGCCGGATAGAGTATTCTTGGTTGTAGGTTCTTGCTATTCATCATGTTGAATATTTCTTGCCACTCCCGTCTGGCCTGCATCGTTTTTGTTGAGAAATCAGCTGACAGTCATATGAGTGCTCCCTTCTAGGTAATGAACTGTTTTTCTCTTGCTGCTTTTAATACTCCCTCTTTGTCTTTTGCTCCTAGTATTTTAATTATGATGTGTCTTGGTGTGGTCCTCTTTGGATTCCTTTTATATGGGGTTCTGTGTGCTTCCTGGACTTGTAAGTCTATTTCTTTTACCAGATGTGGGAAGTTTTCAGTCATTATTGCTGTAAATAGGTTTTCAGTATCTTGCTCTCTCTCTTCTTCTGGCACTCCCACAATTCTGATGTTGGTACACTTGAAACTGTCCCAGAGGCTCCTTATATTATCTTCACATTTTTGGATGCTTTTCTCTTCTTGCTTTTTCAATTGAGTGTTTTCTAATTCTTTATATATCAAATTTTTGACTTGATTCTTGCCTTCCCCTAGTCTGCTGTTAGGTCTCTGTATAATATTTTTTATTTCAGTCAGTGTGTGTTTAATTTCTAGTTGGTTCTTTTTCATCTCCTCTTGGGTCTCGCTATCTTTATCCAACTTTTCTGGGATATTCTTGAGAAACCTTATAAGCGAGGTTTTGAACTCTATATCCAGTTGTTTGTTTTCTTCCATTCTTTTGTTTGTGATCTCTTCTCTTGTCTTGGCATTTTCACTATGCTGAGATAACTTCTGTGTTGGATTCAGCCTTATGATACCAGACTTGCAAAACTGCAAAAGCCTCTCTGTTGAGCTTGTGATGGGTGGAGTCACAGGGCTTAAGGGACCGCCTTGCCTTCTAATCGGCCCTGCCCTTCATGGCCCCCGAGTCTCATATGACTGGGTAATCACTGGATCCGTCCCTGTGTGCGTGCACACACGCTCTCTCGCAGTTCCTCTAGACTGCTGCCTTTCCGGACCCCCTGCACTCTGGGACCATATGAATCTGGGTCCCCAGGACTTCGCCCGAATCTCAGGTTTAGTGGAGTTAGAAGTGACACAGTTGGGATGCTTTGTCTCCCGCCCTGAGGTGAAAGCCAGCGGCACAATCAGCAGTCAGTCTCCTGCGCGCAGTGCTTAGCGTGACAACTGACTTCTGCCCTCCTGCGACTCCCCCAAATTTCCGTGCACTTCTTCCTTTTCACAGTCCAAACTCTCCCTGTATGAGTTTTGGCTGGACCTGGGGTTTAGTGTCGTAGGATAAGGGGTTCAATTCCGTTGGGAGTCTCCTGCCAGAGAAGACAGCCAGGTTCTCTGGCACCTGCTCTCTCCACGCACGTGTCTCCGTACCTCAGCTTTTTGTAGCTCCTCTGGGTCTCTGTGAGCCCCTCTCTTTCCTTCTAGTTGTAGAATTTCCACTCAGCCAGCTTTCCTGTGGTTCTGGATGATTTCCGTTCTGTCCTTTAGTTGTAGTTTTGAAATTGTTGTGCTAGGCAGCAGTGTAGGTGTTTACCTATGCTGCCATCTTGGTCAGAATCCTGTTTTTTGCTTCTTTGTATTTAAAATCTTTGATTTGATTCTTGTGATCTAGTCTGCTGTTAAGTCTCTGTATAACATTTTTTGAGTCAGTGTATGTTTAATTTCTAGTAGGTCCTTTTTCATCTCCTCTTGGGTCTCACTAAATTTATCCATCTTTTCTAGGAAATTCTTGAAAAACCTTATAATTGTGGTTTTGAATTCTATAACCAGTCATTTGCTTTCCTCCATTTCTTTCGTTTGTGATCTGTTTGTCTCTGCATTTTGGCTGCTTCCCTGAGTTGGTAAAGTAGCTCTGTGTGGTAGGTGTCCTATAGGGCCCAGTGGCTTAGCCTCCCCCAGTTACCTGAGGTGGACACTCTTGGTGCACTTCTTTGTGAACTGTGTATACAGCCTTGTTGTAGTTAAGTCTTGATTGTTGTTGGTATCACTGGGAGGAATCACGGCCAAATGTTTGTGAGGATCACCGTGTCTACACTGGGAGAACTTCTGTGCTGGAGATACCCTTATGACAGAAGACTTGAAAAATTGCAAAAGCCGCTGTGCTCATCTTGGATGGGGCAGTCTCATGGTGGAGCCAGCAGCCTTGGCTTCCCTTTAGTCCTGCCCTATGAAACCCCTGGGTTTCAGTGTACCTAGGTAATCGCTGCAAGCACTCCTGAGAGAAAGCTGCCCTCGAGTTTTGCCCACTGCAAGGCAGTCCAATTTTCCCTGAATGAGTCTGAGTTCCTAGAAACTCGCCCAGAACTGGAATTTAGTACAGTTGAGAGCTTCTGTCTCTCTCCCACTTTAGAAAGCTAGCTGTACACTCAGCCCCCATGCACTCAGCAGTCAGTCTTCTCTGTGTGCACATGTGCACATGCCTCTGGACCTCTGCCTTCCACAGTTTCCCTGAGTCTCAGTGTGCTTTCTGTTTTCCTGACAGTCCAGATCCCCCCTGAATGGATCTAGGTTCCCAGAGTCTCACCCAGGACTGGAGTTCAATGTAATTGGGAGCTTCCGTCTCCTGCTTGAGGAAGCCAGCCACACACTGAGTTGCCCATGCACACAGCTGCTTGTCCTATCCACGCACAAGCGTCTCCATACCTCAGCCTTTTGCAGCTCCTCTGAGTCCCAATGTGCTTTCCTCTTTCCTTCTAGCTGTAGAATTTCCACTCAGCTAGCTTTCCTGTGGTTATGGATGGTGTCTGTTTTGTCTTTTAGTTTTAGTTTTGAAATTGTTGTGTGAGGCAGCAGTTTAGGTGTTTACCTATGTAGTCATCTTAGTTTCTCCACCCTCCATTAGAATTTCGATGTCATCCCACCGGCATTCCACAGTGTAGGCCATGCTTTCTCTTGTTGAAATCACACTTAATTTACTACCAACTGCTTCAATTGAATGGGTTATCTTTTAAGATGATGCTCCTTTTGTAGTCAGACTAGATGCAAGATGAAGGAAATGAGTGGTTCCTAAGTTATTAAAGTCCTTGTACCTACAGCTAGCTTTAATGAACAAACCAATTCTTGATGCAGGAGCATAGTTTTCCAGAGATGCAATCACTAAGCCATTTGGTTAATTTGGTAAACTCAAGGTCCTGAGGATGTACAGGTGCTCCTTCAGGGGCTTTCACTTTGGGAGCAACTTTGAGGGAATAAAATCTAGAGAAGGACCCAGCTCTGCTCAGCAGCTTCATGGCCCCAAAATTCTCTGACCCATGGTCACTGGCTGAAAAGCCTAGGCCAGTGGTTGGCAAACTGTGGCTCTGTTGACTAATGAGTTTGCCAACCATTGGACTAAAGGTTACCATGTAGTTGGAAGCTGTTAGGATTAGGCAATTGTGGCATATTGTGTGCAAAGAGGTAAAGAGTAGTATATAACAGTGGTCAGCAAACTCATTAGTTAACAGAGTGGCAAACTGTGGCTCGAGAGCTGCATGTAGCTCATGAGCTGTGGTTTGTAGACCACTGGTCTAGGCTATAAGTTTTTTGTTAGTATATCTTTATTTTTAATTCTTGACTAGTTAGCTAATTAAAATGTGAGTTGTTGTTGTTGTTTTAAATATTCTATATCTTGTTACACCACAGCTGTAAGTCTTTTTGTAAGTATTTTATTGAGCCCAAAGTGCTAGCCAAAAGATAGGTTTTGGGGCATAGAGTCTAAACCAATGGTGTTAGCAGTGTAAGTAGGTTCTTGGGATACTGCTGGAATAAGCATTTCTGGAGGCCCCTGTGGGAGGATGAGCTATGGTAGAAAGCTTTATTTCTGTGAAATTATATCCCTTCAGTAAAGCTAGAAGCAGAATCAGAGACTAGTTTCCTTTCCATGTTGAAGTTGGGTTCAATACAGCATCAAGCTAGTTGTAGTCCATTAGTCCATTATGTGTAGGGGTTCACATGGCATTAGGCCACACAGCAGAATACAGGAAGGTGTACCCAAAGCCACAAGGGTACCAAAGGTCCTGAAAACACAGGAGCACAAGAGCATAACAGAGTGAGTTTCTTTGTTCAGGGGATTAAATATCTGAAATCTTCTTGCGTTTGCAGTGGCCACGCCCATTTTGGCCAATTGATACTGTTGTAATTAACCTATCTTATCTAATACTAGACAAACATTTAAATTGACCATGCCTGCTATGAGGGGGAGTGGAGGGATGGACCTACAGAAGCAGTGCTCTGGCTGGGAGCAGGGACTTGGTAGCTCCTGGGCGGACGGGAGTGAAGCCAGGGAAAGGAAGTCCTCTTCTTGCACAGATATAGTGCAATGGACCTCTAGTTTATTAATAACAGGAAGGGAGACCAAATATTATATGTCATTTACACAGCTTCACCAGGAAGCAAAAGTTTTACACTCCCCAGGGAACCATCAGTACATTCATCACAGATCCCTGGGGCAAGGGACTGGACAGGAAGAAGAATAGATACCTGCCCACTAAAGTTGGGGTGATCTTTGCCTGTCAGTCTCATCTAGGAACAGGTCATTTGCCAGAATGGTCACTGCAAGGGTGTGAAATTTGGGATATTTAATCCCGTAAACAATGGAGTTTGCCCTACTGCTTTCTCTTATGCTCTTGGCGCGTTGTGCTTGACTCCTGGCTTGTAGGGCTCTCTTACCTCTGCTTCCTGAAATTCTCCCAAGTGGCCATGAGCCATGTGCCCGCCCACTCCCCACCCCACACACATATACATTGGACTAATGGACTCCAACCAATTGATGCTGAACTGGACCTGGCTGCCATATGGAATGGGAACTCTGGACACTGGTGTTGCTTCTGGCGCTACTGAAACCCAGCTGTACTTCTTCTATAACTGGACTAAGGGAAATAGGGCATTAGAAATGCAGACTTAATTCTATACAAACAAAGATCACTCATCCTACTGAGTCTCAGAAAATTCTTTTTCTGAAGATACCATAAGGACCCCACCCCCAGCACCTTGTGAGGAAGAGTTTACTCCAGTATTTCCAATAACACAATGACCTCTGTTCCCAGATATGATTGGGAGTAATTCCCTTTGCTAGTCCCCTGAACTTTATTGGGCATGCATTTATCTTCTCTTTGCTCGTTTCCTGTTATTAATAACTAGGTTAATTACCAGCAACATGGCTAGGTAGAAAAGACAGTATATTGGTGGTCTTTTATATATCAAGTAAGGGGGAAGGGAGAAGTAAGTGGTAACATGAAATAATTCACATGAGTTATAGGCAATGAAGTTGGGGAAGGTGAAACGGGCCAGCCCTGGGATAGTTGCAGAGATGGAATAAAGAAATGTCTGCTCTTGTAGATTGGCTGGGGGTAGCAGTCTGAAAAGCCCTCTGGTAAACAAGTGGGACTCCTGGAGTTAGATGTATGAATGAAAAAAAAAAGGGGCCAAATACTACCTGACAAGCTCGGGGGAAGCCTGTGTGTCAGCCTTACAAACTCAGAGACCTACAGTAACCACACAGGATGGTCTGAAAGGAAAACTTTCTTTTTAAAAAATATATTTTATTGATTTTACAGAGAGGAAGGGAAAGGGATAGAGAGTTAGAAACATCAAACAGCTGCCCTGCATGCCCCCTACTGGGGATGTGCTCCCAACTAAGGTACATGCCTTTGACTGGAATTGAACCTGGGACCCTCCAGTCCATAGGCCAAAGGTCTATCCACTGAGCCAAACATATTAGTGCTGAAATGAAAGCTGTTTAACTAAAAGAGGTTAATGGAGGTAGTCATGTCCTAAGGCAATATTTTTCCCTTACAAAGGTCAATCGTCACCTTTCTAAGCCTGTCTATTGTCTTTTTGAATCTAGGGTAACATACCTGATAATTATGCCTTTGCAATAAAGAAAGAAATTTTCCTTTTGCTGGACCCCTCAAAGCACAGGCACTGAACCTGCAGAGTGGAGACCAAAAATACCCTCATTGTATGGTTATGCTAATTGTTGACTGTTAACTATCCTATACCCACCTATGTAAAAGAAGTATGTGTCTATCATTTTACTTTTTATCCAATCCCAGAGGTTCCCCCACCCATTCTCCCTATCTATCACCAATGGATTTCATGTAATCCACTTAACATCTTTCCTTTTTATCGTAATGCATAAAATAAGGTGCAAAACTACCATTTTTTTCTGGAGCATTTTCTCAATCTGTTATTCCCCAGCAATTGTCCTCAGTTTGGTTAAAATAAACTCATAAAAATCTCTATACATTTGAACATTTCTTCTGTTTCTTATTGGTGCTTGGCTAAAACAACCTGTGGAAATATCCACCTGGAAATTAATCGCAATTCCAACAGGCAAAACAGGAATGTGAGAAGTGTTTTGCTAACAGGTCAGCATCCATTAACAGACTAGCACTTCTGTCTATTTCACTCTCCTGCTTTATTTTAATTTATAATTTTTTTTCTTATCACTTTCATAAACTTTATCAAATGTCTATTGTAATAATCACAAAAAGATTTTAACACTCAACATCTGGTCTTACCCATATGGACATTTTCCAGCTTATTTTCCTTTAACCAGATCTGTTCAAACAAAGTATAATTTTTAGGTAAGGGCTGGTGCCCTGCTGTATCTCTGTTACAGGGCAGTGAAAAGCTAGGGAAATTTCAGGACAAGAATAGGAAAACTGAAACAGGAAAGTTAAAACAAGGCCAACCAGTGGACAATTTGCAGCTGGCTTGTAAATAACAGCCATTATCTCCCCCAAACCAAGGACACTTGAGAGCTAATGGTTAAAAGCCTCTAATCAGAGACTACAGAAAAGGAGGGGAAAGGGGGAAACGAAAAAGGGCAATTTTACACCTTAAGCAGAAAAGCCAGCTTTTTCAAGGCTTGGCAGGATAAAATTGCCAGGTGCTTCTCATGAATTCTGGGAAGACCATACCAAAGTAAAAAGGGACCTTGAGAATTAAATGTGTATCAAAATATTCAGCAGAGGAATTCTGAAACCTATAGACAGGAAGGTATATAATGCTTCGGACCTCCACTCACCTCGCTTCAAATTAGCTGAGAGTCCACCTGCGCTTTACAAACCAGAAGTCTAGATTTGCTTGTTTCTGCAATAAATTTGCTTGTTTTAATAAAATTGGCTTCATGACAGAGCAATCATCTGGCGTTTTCTCATTTAAATTCATTTATGTGAGAAGACAAGAATTGAGATTGGGGATAGCCCTCTCCCAGTGACTCAGGTGTCTGTGAGAGGTGTATCTAACATCTCCAAGAATATGAACTTATTTTTTCCTGTAGGAACCCCCGTCTTTGACATCCAATAAGCTGCACCAGCCTCTTTACCAACACAAACCACCAACACCTCACTGCCCATGTGCAAAACAATTATTGTCCTCCGCTATCAGAAATGAAATGAAATGAAAGCAGGCAGCGCCAGGGGCGGCACCAGGCGGCGGGCGTTTAGGCTCCAGAAGCCCGAGGCCAATGCGCTCACTCTGGACTGCAAACCCTCACGAGGCGGGGAACCCGCGGCCGGGCTGCAGGGAAGCGCTGGGAAGGCCCACTGAGTGACAGGAGCAGGCAGGAAGGGGCGGGGTCAAAGTGCGAAGCTTGGGCGCGCGGGCCAGGAAGGGGCGGGGCGCGGCCGCCTTCTGAGCCGGCGTTTTGGCGTTTTTCCGTTTCGGTGCTGGCAGTCAGGCGGCGGTGACAGTTCCAAAATGAGCGAGGCGGCTGGGCTCCGGCAGCGCCGGCCCCCGCGGTCGCCCGTAGTCACGGACGACAGCCAGACCCCGGAGGCCCAGGATGGCAGGTAGGCCCGGCCCCCAAGCATAATGATGGCCGTGACAGCAGCTGGGTAAATGCAGTGCCAACGCGCGGCATGCGCCCGTGTCAAGTAAGCCCCTCGGCAAAATGCGTTTTACGAGGAGGAAGCAAGCTCCGTCCTGAAGGCTTTGGGCCCCTCTGCGATCTGTCACTGCAGTGTCCCAGGCTCCGGGTTCGAGGCCGCCACGCACCGCACCTGCTCCTACTGTCCCCGCTTCCAGAGCGGTGGTTGCCTCGCTTTGCCCCCTCTCTCTCCCTTCCTCTGCGCGCCGTCCTTCCCGCTGGCTCACTCGGTCCCCGGGGAGAGCCGCCTGGCCACTGCCCTGGCTCTGCCCGGCCCCGCGCGCGCCCCGTCCCGAAGGGAGTTCCGAAAAGATGTCAGGTCGCCGCTGGAGATCCAGCTCGTGAGGGCTGTCCTCCGCACCCGGCTCTTCTCGCAGGCGACCGGTCCTCACCGAGGCTTTCCGGAAAGAGGAGAGCTCAGGAGTGACTTTGTTCGGCAATTTTTGTGAGCATTCACCTTTGCAGATTTCCCCTTGTTCGGACAGAGAAGCATAGCAAACTGTAGTTGTTGATGCCTGATAAAAAGAAATCAGATTTTTTGGCCTTCGCTTCTTCTCTCAACCTTCTAGAATTTAAGTATTCTGTGTTTTGTTAGCTTAAAAACCGAAGCATGATCCTCAAACATCTATTTTAATATTCATTAGGCTTCCGTTTTTAATTTTGTGTCCCGAGCCTCATTGTTTTGAATATTTTGGTATTCAGGCAGCTCTATACTGACCAAGCTCAAAGCTGTGGAACTGATTGATTTATAGGTTGAGAGAAATAATGGAAATCGTTATTGGTGTGCCAGGGGATGTGGTACATACTGAATGAGGGACAGGTTTGGCTGGGACAGACTCAATTTGTTCACTGATGATAATAAGAGGAACACCTAGAGCTATAGCAAAGAGGACTGTTTGGGCTCTAAAAAGGCAATTCGATGAGAAGACTTTCTGGTAATATCTGACTTCTGGGTTCATTGGAAAGGTGGGGAATATAACAGAGTTCTGATTGTAACCATCCTGGTTTTCCCTGGACTCATACTTCCAAGGACGCAGGACTTTCAGTGCTAATCTTGGCAGATCAGGACACGTTGGTCACCCCATTGACTATGGACATAGTGAAGCCATCCTCTGCTGATGAACAAGAGCCCTTTTAGAATGGTCATGCAAGGACTGGCAGCACTTTACCAGAGAAACCGTATATATCTGTAATGGTCTCTTTCATAGTGAGTTTTTGTCAACCATCTTCCTTTCTACATTTATTATCATAATACTATAGTGTTTTTTTAAATATGTATTTTGTTGATTTTTTTACAGAGAGGAAGGGAGAGAGATAGTTAGAAACACTGATCAGCTGCCTCCTGCACACCCCCTACTGGGGATGTGCCCGCAATCAGGGTACATGCCCTTGACTGGAATTGAACCTGGAACCCTTCAGTCAGCAGGCTGATGTTCTATCCACTAAGCCTAATTGGTCAGGGCTATAGCTGTTGTTGTTGTTTTTTTTAATTGTTTTTGTCATGTAATTCTCCTCTGTTTTTCGTTTCTTTTGTGATCATTTTTAATAGTTCATCTAATTGTCTTCTTGATTACCTTAAACGTTACATCACAAGACAAAAAAGGCATTGAGTATAATGGAAGTAAAGGGATCTGAAGGAAGTAGAAATGTGACAGCTATAAAGTAAACTTTATATGTGCTAAACAGGATAAAGAAAGCATCGGAAGATACATTATTCAATTAACAGAAGTAGGACAATAGATTTGAGTGGATGAGACATCTAGCAATTCTTTGGATAACTTCTGATTCTTGGCATGAAAGGTTATGTTCTTTCACTGATGAGGTAGGTCATTGAAGTCTGTGTGAGTGAAAAGTTACAGAGTTTACAGAAAGTTACAGAGTATTGGGGTCAAAAGAAATGAAAATGAATGAAGGATAGAATTGGCAGCTGGCCAATGATTGACAAGCATATTCTGTGTTTGAACTATAATGGGGAATGCAATTATTAAATCCATTTATTCAGAGTGGAACATAGCACTTTTAAGTACCATTGCTAAGCACTTTAAAATACCATTGCAAGCTTATAATTAGTATTATTTGGCATCAATTTCTCCAGGTGCTTTAGAAACTTTATCATTAGAATGATTGTAACACTGAAAATATTCCTTCCCTTTTGAAACATATTTCTGTCTGGGAAGAGCAAATAGCTGTCTCATGTCCAAGAATAATTGTTTAGGACTGAAGAGTGAATATTTTGAAAATTTAATAGCCGTTTTTATTTTTATAGCTTTTTCTTCTTCTTTTTTTAGAATATATTTTTATTGGTTTCAGAGAGGAAAGGAGAGGGAGAAAGAGATTGAAACATCAATGATGAGAGAGAATCATTGATTGCTTGCCTCCTGCATGCCCCCCACTGAGGATCAAACCCGCAACCTGGTCATGTGTCCTTGACTGGAATTGAACCTGGGCTCAATTGCTTTTCCTAAATGATTTTAAAACTAATTATATATCTCTACTTGGTCAATTTTCCTTTTTAAGATTGAAGAGTGAGCCTGACCCATGGGGCTAAGTGGTTGAGTGTCAACCTATGCACCAAGAAGTCACTGGTTCAATTCCCGATAAGGGTTATGCCCAGGTTACAGGCTCGATCCCCAGTAGGGAGCATGTAGGAGGCAGCCAATTGATATTTTTCTCATTGATTCTTCTATCTCTCTATTCCTCTCCTTTTCTCTCTTTCAAAAAAATAAAAATGTATTTTTAAAAAAATGACTGAAGAGTGAGAGAGACAGTGTGGAGAAACATATAGGGCTGTCATAAAGTCATGAAGTCATGAGGATTTAGGAATCTGGAGTTTTCTTCTCAGCCCTGTGTCCATAAGTGTTTTCAAAAGGCTCTTATAACTTCTTTGTTATTTTCAATGCTAACTGAAGACATCTACAGTCTACGAGCCCTAGTATAAAAGAATGTGAAAAATAATCATATTTGAGGTGCAGTCACTCAAACAGGTAGACTTTGTTGCTGTTTGACTTTCTCAGTTCCCAGAGATCACTTTGACACCTGGGGTTCTTCTGGTCCCGCATAGATTTGGGGCTCACAAGTTTCCCACAAAAATCTCGGGTTGTTTTTATTCTCACAGGGTCAGTGGGTCAGGACTTCAGTCCATGACTTGAGGCTCTGATGTCCTGTGTGCAGAAGAGCTTAGAGAACGCCTTTCATATTTGGCTGGTGAAAGTACAGGATTGTGTAAATTGTGGTCGAGCCAACAGTAATTGCATTACTGTAATGTTCTCTGGCACTTAAAGACTGTAGGAAATTTCAGGCTCAAGAGATCGGGGCAAACAAGTTGATTTCCCAAACTGTTCCTGGGAAGGAAATTGTCAGCTCTCCTGAATGTGTCAGCATGCACAGGGAAGGGGAATATGATGGGTTTTGTCAGTAGAAATGGATAGGGATAAGTGAGGCGCCCTTTATTTAAGTTACCATAATGAGGAGTACAGAGGCAAGGGGCACACCTGGAGGAAAGGCAGAACTGTAGTTGACTGTGAGTTTGCAGGAAACAGTGAGATGGATCTGTCAAAAAGTTAATGAACCTGGGGATAAAATAAGTGTGCCTAGAGTTATGGGTACAGAAACCACTACAAGGAACTCTGCACCAGTCAGGAACTCAGATTCCTCCAGGGAGCTGCAGTCCTGGTCCCTACCTTTTACTGAGAGTTTTTTGTGTTCCAAGCCTTGGTCTTAGCATCAGTCACAATGGTTCTTGTACCAACCAGATGTGGTATTGTCTGCAGCAAGTGTGAGGCTGGGGAGAGCAGAGTGTGTGCTTGTCTGTGCGGCCACCTTTCAACTTTGGGTTTCGTAGGGCCATATGTGCCGCTTCTTCAAGAGAAGCTGAAAACCATATTTTTCTGTTAAATCCTTTACTTTTTAGTTTTGTCAGCTAAAGCCATTTTGTGTAGTGATAATTTTTGGTTAAATAAGAGCTTTGCCTTGAGTTGTGGGAACCACATTTTATGGGAGACGTTGACAAACTCTGAAATGATGAGAAAAGAGAATGTTCTGTAAGCCCCATCATCTGAGGCATCCCCAGAACTGGGGATGCCTTGCTTGGAGATGAAAGAACTGAGGATGGTGTGACTTCAGACATCAGTTCTAGGGAGGACTGTCTAGGAGGGCAAGGGTTTGTTGCTCCCCAGAGTAGAACTGCGACCAACGTGTAAGCAAGGTGGAAAAGTGTGTTTCTCAGAACGTGTTGCATGAGATGACATGAGCTGAGAAGGTCCCTGACCCAAAGGATTAGGGAAATGCTCTCTGTTTTGCCTTTGGACATTGACCATGAATGCTGGCAGATATTTCTCTGGTCTGCAGGGTTCTGTGGGATCGGCCCCTGGCAGTGGCCTGACCTGTTTGAGCAGCTTTCTCTCTCTCACTCTGACTCAAACTCCCTGTTTTGGTTATTGTGGTCAAGGCTTGGGAATGGAGGCTTTAAGTTAATGCCTAAAGCAGCAGTTCTCAACCTGTGGGTCGCGACCCCTTTGGGGGTCAAACGACCCTTTCACAGGGGTCACCTAAGACTATTAGAAAACACCTATTTCCCATGGTCTTAGGAACCAACACACCACTCCTCAGTGTAGCAACACACCACTCCTCAGTGTAGTTTACTGTTGTCATATGAAGACTGTTACCCATGCTACACCACGATTCAATTCAAAATTTCATTTATTTGTAATTAGAAATAAATATTTCACAATATATAATTACATATTTTTTTTGTGATTAATCACTATGCTTTAATTATGTTCAATTTGTAACAACGAAAATACATCCTGCATATCAGATATTTACATTACAGTTCATAACAGTAGCAAAATTACAGCTATGAAGTAGCAATGAAAATAATTTTATGGTTGGGGGTCACCACAACATGAGGAGCTGTATTAAAGGGTCGCAGCATTAGGAAGGTTGAGAACCACTGGCCTAAAGCATATATGCTTTACTCATATGCCAAGTGCTTGTTGAGTGCTACTCTTTTTTTCTGCTTGCATTGTTTTGTCCCACATACTGTGGAACCTCAGTTCTGAAACTTAATTTGTTCTGGAAGACAGAACAACAGCTGTTAGGTGAGGTTTCACAGAGTATGTAGTAGGCAAGCTCTAAATGGCTGAAAATTTGCTTGTTTGGGCTATATTTAAAAATGATTGGATATGTAAAAATTGGAGTTTGGCATTGGAGGGCTTTTTGAGCTAATGGGTCTCACAGCCTGTAGTGAAGAAATACACAACTCAGGGGCTAATACACAGAGATGGTCTTTGGATCATTCATATAACATGCTAGGACAATTTTAAGTGTTCAGTAGCCGCACATGATTAGTGGCTGCTGTATTTCTATCACTGCAGAAAGTTTTATTGGATAGCATTGTCAAGGAGTTTAAGTTTAAGGTGCTATTTCTAAAATGTGACCACAGAACTTTTTTATTATTGACAATATTATAGATGTATCCCATTTTCTACTTCTATGGCCCCTTCCACCCATCTCCTGCCCCACCCCAGACCTTCACATTATTGTTTGTGTCCATGGGCTAAGCATGTATGTGTGTGTGTATGTACAGGGGGCAGAAGCTCAATGCAAGAGCTGCTCCTGGTGGTCAGTGTGCTTCCACAGTGGGAGCACCACTCAGCTGAACGATGGGCATCAGATGCTGGGCTCAAGGCTAGCAAGCGCAGCTATGGTGGCGTGAGCCTCTCCTGTGTCCGTGGCAGAGCTACTGACTGGCAGCAGCAGGCACAACGGGGCCAGGATGAGTGGGAGTGGCGGGGTACCCAGTCTGAACTCCAGCTCCTCCCTAGCTGCCTGCCACTTCGTGCACTATTACATCCCTTGGGAGCAGAGATGGGCTGAAACCCGAAGTCTGACATCCCCTGAGGGGTCTCGGGTTGTGAGAGGGTGCAGGCCAATCCGAGAGACCCAGGCCTGCAGTATGTTTATAAGTTCTTTGGTTAATCTCTTCCAATTTCCTCCATCCTCCTCCCTTCTGAGATCTGTCAGTCTGTTCCAAATACTGTATCCATGCCTCTGGTCCTATTTTTTTGTCAGTTTATTTTGTTCGTTAGATTCCACATATAAGTGAGATCGGGTGATATTTATTTTTCTCTGACTGGTGTATTTTGCTTAGCACAATAATCTCCAGGTCCTTTCATGCTATCAGAAAATGTAAGAGAGAGACCCTTCTTTTTTATAGCCGTATAGTATTCCATTGTGTAGATGTATCTCAGATTTTTCATCCATTTATCTACTGATACGCACTTGGGCTATTTCCAGATCTTGGGTACTGTAAAAACGCTACTTTGAACATAGGGCAGCATATATATTTTTTCTGATTGGTGTTTTGTAATTCTTAGGATATATTCCCAAAAGTGGAATTTCTGGGTCAAAAGTCAGTTCTATTTTTAATTTTTTAAAAAATAAGTTTTTATTGATTTCAGAGAGGATGGGATAGGGACAGAAAGAAAAATCAATAATGAGAGAGAATCATAGATTGACCACCTCCCACATGCCCCCTACTTGGGATGGTGCCTATAAGCCAGGCATATATATACCATGAAAGGGAACTGGCTCAACTGCTGAGCCATAAAAATAGCTGGGCTATTTTTTAGGAAACTCCATACTGTTTCCCACAGTTGCTGTACTAGTCTGCATTTCCACCAATAGTTCACTAGGGTTCCCTTTTCTTCATATCCTCGCCAACACTTGTTGTTTGTTGATTTATTGATGACTACCCTAGGAGATGTATTGGTGAAAATACCATTATGTGAGATGTCTGAGCTTTTACTGCCTATGTTTTCTTCCAAGGTTTTTTTTTTTTATGGTTTTGCCAATGATACATCTGAAAAGGGGTCAATATCCAAAATATATAAAGAGTTTATACAACTCAACTCTCAGGAGACAAGCCAATTGAAAAATGGGCGAAGGACCTGAAAATAGACACTTCTCCAAAGAGGACATATAGATGGAAACCAGACACATTAAAAAGATGTTCAACATTACTAATCCTCAGAGAGATGCAAATTAAAACGTCACACCTGTCTATGTGCATTCTGCAGCTTTGTGATGAAATAATCTATAAATATCAATTAAATCCATCTGATCCAGTATTAAACCCATCTTGTTTAAGATCACCAGTTTCTTTTTAAAAATATATATTTTATTGATTTTTTACAGAATGGAAGGGAAAAGGATAGAGAGAAATATCGATGTGAGAGAAACATTGATCAGCTTCCTCCTGCACATTCCCTACTGGGTATGTGCCTGCAACCGAGGTACATGCCCTTGATTGGAATAGAACCTGGGACCCTTGAGTCCACAGGCTGATGCTTTATCCACTTAGCCAAACCCTTAGGGCTTCCTTTTTTTTTTTGTCTGGATGATCTATCCAGTGCTGTTAGTGGGGTAGTCCCCTACTATGATTGTAGTGATGTCTCTCCCTCAAAGTCCTCCAAGAGTTTCTGTTATATACTTAGGTTTTCCTATACCAGGTAAACATATGTTTACTAGGGTTATATCCTCTTTTTGGATTGTTCTCTTTAATAATACATAGTGATCTTTTTTTTTTTTTTTGTCTCTTTTATGGCCTTTGTTTTGAAGTCTATTTGTCAGGTATAAGTATTGTTATCCAGCTCTTCTTTTATTGCCATTTTCATGGAAATTTTTTTCCATTTCTTGTGTTTTGTTCAGAGTGGTTCTCTTATAGATAACATATATATAGGTCATGTTTTCTTATCTATCCAGGTACCTTATATCTTTTGGTTGAAGCATTTAATGCATTCACTTTATAGTTATTATTGATAGGTACTATGTTCCTTTCTAAAGGTAATTAGCTTCCTTAACTTTTTTTTTTTTTTTTTTTTTGGCCTAGGAAGCTTTTTCACCTTCAATTTTGAATGATAGCCTTGTTGGATAGAGTAGTCTTGGTTCCAGATCCTTGCTTTTCATTACTTTGAATAGTTCATTCCATTCTTTTCTGGCCAGTAGTCCTTCTGTTGAGAAATTAGTTGACAGCCTTATGGGAGCTTCCTTGTGGATAACTGACTTCAGCTGCCTTTAGCCTTTTTCTTTGTCTTTAGCCTTTTCCACTTTTTAAAATACATATATATATATATATATATATATTTATTTATTTATTTCAGAGAGGAAGGGAGAAGGAGAAATAGGAACATCAATGATGAGAGAAAATCATTGTTCAGCTGTCCCTTGCATGCCCTCTAATGGGGATGGAGCTCACAACCTGGGCATGTGCCCTTGGCTGGAATCAAACCCAGGACCCCCCAGTCTGCAGGCAGATGCTCTATCCATTGAGCCAAACCAGCTAGGGCAGTGGTCAGCAAACTGTGGCTCATGAGCCACATACAGCTCATGAGCTGCAGTTTGCTGCTCTGGTGACTAGTGAGTTTGCCAACCATTGAGCTAGGGCTAGCCTTTTCCATTTTAATTATGTATTGTTTTGGTGTGGGTCTTGTTTGGTTCATCTTAATTGGGACTCTCTGCTTTCTGAACTTATGTGACTGTTTCCTTCACTGAGTTAGGGAAGTTTTCTCATTATTACTTCAAATATGTTCTGTATCTCTTGCTCACTTTCTTCTCCCTCTGGCACTCCTATAATACAGATTTTGTTACATTTCATGGTGTCCCAAAGTTCCCTTAAAACTGTCCTCATGCTTTAAAAAAAAGTATTTTTCTGCTAAATGAGTGATTTTTTTGCCTTGTTTTCAAACTATCTGATTTGATCCTCTGCTTACTCTAACCTACTGTTTATTCTTTCCAGTGTATTCTTTATTTCAAATATGTCATTGTTCATTTCTGACTGGTTGTTTTTAATGGTTTCTCTATCCTTTTTCTTGCTGTTGAATATTCTTAAAACTATTACTTTATACTCTTTTTCTGATGAATTCCTTGCCTCCATTTCATTTAACTCTTTTTCAAGGAATTTCTTCTGTCCTGTCATTTCAGGCCTGTTTCTGTTTTTCAATTTTTGCTTTTTCTTTGGACTTGTTTATATGTATTATATATTTATGGTCCCCAATCTTGGTGGGTTGGTTTTCTGTCCTGGATGTCTTGTGGGATGCAGAGGTGTAATCTTGCTTTTCTGAGCTGGGTGCTCTAAAAATGTCCTTTGTGTGGGTTACATGGGCCCTCCTGTTGTAATTAAGTATTAATTTCTATTGCTCAGCCCTTGGCTGGTTGACTGTGAGGCCTTAACACATCATGCCAACTGTTATACAGGTGCTGATTGTGCAAAATGACACAAAACAAGACTAACCTAAAAACAACATGAAAAAACAAATCACCACCACCAAAAACAATAAAAAAGAATAAGAAAACAGATGACAAACAAACAGAACAAAAATAATACTGACAAGAGATAAAAAAAAATTAGAGAAGAAAAAAACCCAGAAAAAAATAGAATATCAAAGAAAGGAAGACAAGAAAGAAAATAAGAATAAAAAAATAAAGAAAAAAATAAATGAACTAGTAATAAATTTAAAAAAGTAACAATAATGAGTAAAGTAAAATATAAAATAGGAAAAGAAAAATGGGAAAATAAAAAAGAAAAGGAAAAATAGAATAAGAGAAGGAAAGTAGAATAAGAGATGTGAATGAAAATAGAGAAGAATAAAACCCTATCTAATTAAGAGTAATATGCAAATTAACCTCACTCCAACACACAAGATGGCCACCCCCATGTGGACACAAGATGGCTGCCACAGGGGAGGGCAGTTGTGGGTGATCAGCAGAGGAGGGCAGTTGGGAGGGACCAGGCCTGCAGTGGAGGGCAGTTGGAGGGGACCAGGTCTGCAGGGTAGAACAGTTGGGGTGACCAGGCCTGCAGGGGAAGACAGTTAGGGCTGACCAGGCTGGCAAGGGAGAGAAGTTAGGGGTTACCGAGCCAGCAGGGGAGGGCAGTTGGGGGTAATCAGGCCTGCAGGTGAAGACAGGGGCCACCAGGCTGTCAGGGAAGGGCAATTAGGAGTGACCAGGTCAGCAGGGGAGAGAAGTTGGGGGCAATCAGGCCCCTAGGGGAGCAGTTAGGTGGTGATCAGCCTGGCACAGGAGTGGTTAGGGGGTAATCAGGCTGGCAGGCAGAAGCAGTTAGGGACAGTCAGGCAGGCAGGCGAGTAGTTGGGAGTCATTAGTTCTGGATTGTGAGAGGAATGTCTCAGATTGGAGAGGGTGCAGGCTGAGCTGAGGGACTCCCCCACCCCCATGCATGAATTTTGTGCACCAGGCCTCTAGTATGAAATAAGAAAAGAAAGGAAATTAAAAGTAACACACATATACAAACATATACACTTCCCACAAAAATGGAGTTCTTTGCAGATTTTAATGCCTACTTTATTTACCCTTTGGATCTGCTATTTTGGGAGATCACTGAATTTTGCTCTAGTGTTGCCTGAAGCTAGGCACTTGTTATGCCAGGCTGGGACCTCCTCGTAGGTTCTCAGGTGCAAGCAATTGTCAGTTGTTGTCCCTGCTGGCCTTTGGTAATTTGTCTGAAGCTTAGCAGTTTCAAAGCCCCAAACTGCCGCAAGCCATCTGGTAGGAGGGGCCTCTGGAGTCAAGCCCCTTGAATGTCCCTGCTCTGAGTTGCTATCCCTTCTCCCACAGAACTGCACTCTGTGGAGGCAGTTTAATCAGACTCAGATTGGAGATAGTAACTATAACCCATAGACGGGGTGGTGGGTGCTTTTCCTCCTTTCCAGGGCTGAGCTGGCTGAACTCCCTGGGAAGGTTGAATGGACCTGCTTCCCCACAATGTAGCTGTAGCTTCACACGTCTGTCTATTTTCCAGATAGAAGCCCATCTGATAGACAGTCTGAGTACCTCAGCTCTGGCTCCCTGGAACCCCTTGCTGCCATACCAAGTATAGGGGATAAAAAAAATCAGCTCTGCTTGGCACTCCATTCTCTTGCATGGCCAGCCTGGCGCTGGACAGAGTCTCTAGCCCGTCTCCAACTGGGCCAAATATCCAAGACTCTGCGCTATCATACTGAACAGTATGGGCTCAGATTTCCAGCCCAGCACTGCTGCCCTTTGCCTTGATCTCAGGATGGGGAAGACTGAAGAGCTCCGCATATGGTGGGAGGAGTGTCACCATGCTTTCTTGGTGGGCAAGACCAGCCCCTGCCTGGTTCTCTGCCCAAAGTTCTTCCCGAGAATAGAGGGCCCCTCAGTGTCACTTTTGGGTATACCAATTAGGCCCCTCTGCTGACTCCAAACTCTGCTGCTCAGTTCTATTAGTCCTCGATTGGAGCAAACTTTTTAGGCTGGTGTTGTAACAAAGAAATCACTCTTTGTCTGGTATGGTGTGGTCTGGGTCTCCTAGTTGTACTGAATCCCCACTGATTCCCACTTTTAACACTACAAAGACTCCCCCACCCTTCTCTTGTCACTCTGGATTGAGGATACTTGCGTGGGGTTGAGACCACACACTTCCAGGGGATGGAACTGTGCTGCTGCATTATCCCTTTTACTTCCCAGTTGTGTACCTGTGCAAGTTGGCTCACCCTCTCCACATCTCCTTCTATCTTTTCTCTGAGTTCGCTGCTCTCAGTGTTTCTGATTAGCTACACATCATCTGTTTTTTTTTCTGGATGAACACTGCAATTTAGTCTGGTTTGGTGTTGGGAGCAAAGAATGCTGGTACCTCGAGATACAAGTGCCCTAACATACGAGATTTTTTGAGATATGAGCCATCGAGCGAACGATTTTTTGCTTTGAAATACAAGCAACATTTGAGATACGAGTAATCGCACGGATCGGCCAGCTGCACACGACCCACCAGTTTACCTCGACTCTAGCGTCTCATAGTGTCCCATGCCTCAGTCAGTGTGCTTGTTTACCTTGTTGTCAAAGCATCTTTTGTGCATTTACATACTTTATCACATTTCTTTTTATAACCATGGGTCCAAAGAAAGTGAGTGGAAAGGTCAGTGCTCAGAAGAGGATGATGTCTATTGAATTAAAGCGTGAAATCATAGAAAAATATGAGCAAGGTGTGCGATGGCTGACTTGGCAAGGCAATACGGATGTAGTACTTCAACGATATGCACTGTGCTTAAACAGAAGGAGTCGATAAAGGGTATAATGCCAGCTAAGGGCGTTACAATAATTTCTAAGCTCCGTAGCTCTCTCCATGAAAAGATGGAGAATCTACTGATGGTGTGGGTGACGGAGAAGTAGCTTAAAGGAGATACATTAACACAGGGCATCATATGCGAGAAGGCGTGAGCAACTTATGGTGATTTGCTGGAGCAGACCCTGCGCACTTCCACGGACGAAGCATCGAAAGACTCATTTAAAGTCAGTAGAGGCTGGTTTGATAACTTCAGGAAAAGGTCCGGCATTCACTCCATCATCAGGCATGGTGAGGCAGTAAGTTTGGATGAGAAGGCAGCTGAGGATTACCTCAAAACTTTTTCTGAACTGAAAGAAGCCAATGGATATATCCCCAAACAAGTCTTCAGCTTTGACGAGACAGGGCTTTTCTGGAAGAAGATGCCGAATAAGACTTATATAATGGCAGAGGAGAAAGAGATGCCAGACCACAAACCCATGAAGGATAGGCTAACTCTCGCACTGTGCACCAATGCGAGTGGCGACTGCAAGATCAAGCCTCTGCTCGTATACCATTCAGAAAACCCCAGTCTTTAAGTCACATAAGATTTTAAAAGATAAACTGCAAATTATGTGGAGGGCAAAACCAAAGGCATGGGTCACCAGGCAGTTCTTTGTGGAGTGGGTAAACCTGGTTTTCGGCCCTTCTGTTAAGAAATATCTACAGGAAAACAACCTAACCATGCAAGCCCTCCTTGTCCTCAACAATGCTCCTGCTCACCCACTGAACCTCGAAAATGAACTCCTCGAAGAGTTCAAGTTTATAAAGGTTGTCTACCTACCTCCCAACACCACTCCTATCCTGCAGCCCACAGATCAGGAGGTGATTTCTAATTTTAAAAAGCTGTACATCAAGCACCTGTCCCGGCGCTACTTTGAGGTGATGGAGAAC